>JAZHYW010020485.1:0-45285 GCA_037355805.1 Ixodes ricinus
TAGCGTATGCAAGCGGTTGACCACGCGCACTAACATAGCACACACAAAAAAAGAATCAACAAAAAGTCTCGCCTTCAGAGCCTTATCAGGCCTTTCGCTGGGAGTCAGCTGATGACTAGTTACACGTGCAACACGTGGCGTCTGCAGTCATATAACTACTTGAAAGGAAAAGTCTATTTTGTTGCTATCTTGTCTTGAATATTTACTTCTAATTACTTAATAGAAGAGATGAGCGCGTGCAGTGCATGCACTTAGCAATGTTTTTGAGGAAAATCTTGTTTTTTGGCCCGTGTGATAATTTACGCATCGCGGGAAGATTAAACTCTGAAAATGGGACGCCCGCAGTTGGAATAGAGCGCGAAGTAGAAGGGGAGGACAGCAACTGTGTAATGGGCATTTAAACAACCTAATATGCATGGCATTAATTCTTACTGTTCTTCAGAATCTGGTTCGCCAGCTCTTGCAGGCATCAATATTTTCCCCGTGTCGTCAAGGAACACGACCGCTCTCCACTGATGTAACACATAAAACCAAAATATTCGTTTGTAAGTAGGTGGGTATTTATTTGTACTCGTAAGTATACAGGCGCCACAGAGGCACGCAGCCCATGTCTGAGAGGCCCGTATAAGGGGTGATAATAATAATGCAGTGCGACATAATGTGAGGCACTGATAATGTACAATGAGGCATCACGAAGGAGGGGTCTAAGTTGATCGCAGGTGTGGCAGCTTCGCGACAAAGTTGGGGAACCCGGGTCGGTCACTAATGGTCACGTTTTGTTATTCTTTTTTTGCAACGTTCAAAAAGCCGACCAACGGAGCCATCAATTGTAATTCTGTTGTGTCTATGTCTATACGAAGAACAGCAACAGCAACAACAAGAAAATCTCCGGTTTGAGGCATTTAGTACTAGTGTCGCCATCTCGTTTAACAAGTTGAAATAAAATTAACAGGGTGATTTTATTTACACAAATACGCAAATACAACAATATTTTGCTTTCTCGTCATGGTCTTAAAATTAAGATTAGAGGCACCCTTAGTACGTACGGCCAAGCGTTTTGTCACGTTTGTCTTCTAAATAATTGTATTTTCAAAAATGCCTCAAAACGCGCTAAAAACAGTCAAAATGGTCATATTTCTGGATTTTATTAAAAATCTCCAGCGCTCTAAAAGAAAAATTCAAGGGCCGTACAACCTTCATTACGTTATCATAAGTAACCTCCAAAAGAATGAATACTATCGTGCATTCCTGAAACTCAGGTTTGTGTAGCGAAATATGCCCATTGAGTGACGAGCGGTTGAATGAAGTCGCTGGGAGAAATTGCCCCGCCTGAAGCGGGCCTGACAGGAATAAGAGCGACAGGTAATTTTGCAGTTTATGTTCCTCCAGCACGAGCTCCAACCTTCACTAACTCCTTGGCGTCTCGTGAACCTCGAGCGTGCACGCGACGCCAAAGCACGGCGGAAGGCAACGAGCGCGTGCTGGAGGTCGGGCATCTGAAGGAGATGTCGTGCCGTTCTCGTCGCTCTCTTTTTAATATTTTCAACTTCCTGTTTGCAACCTCTTCCCCTAAAGCCAGGTAGCGACTTACATATCCTGCCTCCCCCTCCCTTTTCTAGGTTGTCTTCCTGTGCACCCTACCCTTTCCCATCACACCCAAATAAATAAACAAGCAACGACCGCCTTTAGATGGAAGCACTTTTAATGCTGGGTGCGAGACTCGAGACTATATAAGACGCCATCTGCAAGTGCTACACTTTCGTACGCTGGTTTCGACAGTGCTTACTTGTAGTTTGCAGACAGTCTTCAATACAGGGCTTGTACGTGACGTCATTGCACCGCACTAGTGGTCATTGCTACTTGCTCTGGCCAGGAAAAACGAATTCCGTGGTGCGAAACGTGTGCTTCAGAAGGTTTGCAAGAAACGAAAGTATGCAGGCGAGCTGGTTATGCCTGAGTCCCTTTAGAGCGACAAACAGAAACAAACGACAGCGACAAGCCTCCAACACATGCAGCGTGCTCGCGATGGTACCTTTGGCAGTCGTTCGGTGCTCGTGAAGTATAAGCGCGAGTCATTCCAAGCCTGCCAAAGGTACCCTCGCAGTGCATGATGCTCGTGTTTGAGCATAGCCTCCTGTTCTACAAAGCCTGTCAAATCGCGAAGGACGTTGGTTTGAGGCTTGTCGCTGTCGTTTGCTTCTGTTTGTCGCGCTCTAGTGGGACTCGGACATAAAAAAACAAACAAAAAAAATTACACCATCTTCCGAGGGGAACAATGGGGTGATGCGGAGCATCGTGTTGGTTCCGAGGAAAGAGTCAGTTGCGTGCTGACGTCGAGAGATAGCGCCACCGACTGCCCTAGCGTAATTTCCTACGCGAGCCTTCGTCGCGGCTCGCGGCGAGAAACTTGGAACGCTCGCCGCTCGCCGTTTATTTTTTCACACTTGAAGGAGAGGAGCTAGGGATGAGGAGTTGCGCGTGCGCGCGTGGTGTGAGTAGAAGAAAACGCACGCGCAGTGCACGTGCAGCTGAGTAGAGAGAGACGGAGAGAGTAACGCGCAGCTGTTGGAGAGAGGGAAGGAGGAGAGTTGCGCGTGCGTAGTGTGATGCGGACTACAAGGCCGCGGGACATAGACCCGAGCAGAGATGCTCCGCATCTAAAAACATCGTAATCTAAACCTTGAGACACGACGAAATACAATAACGGACAAGACGACACAAAATCTCTTGTCCGTTAATCTATTTCTCCGTGCCTCAGGGTTTAGATTATGCTGCAGAAGGTATACAGCGCTCAGCAACAAGGCCACCACCACAAATGACCGCTGAATGTGACCTCACTGCAAGCCACGCACATTACACGGTTCATTTCGTTTAGAGTAAACCGGCCCAGATTCTTATCAATGGCTGTGAAGCCGCGCGGAAAAACAATAATAATAAAAGAGGCGTCGTTGTCGTTATTAGGATTGTTGGTTATTAAGATTTTGTCGACGTATCAGCAACGAAGGAGAGGCGTCGCTGTCGTCGGTTTGAATGTTGGATTCGTTACATCATTGTTGTGGCAGTGCGTTTCCGAGCGCAAAGCCTCCCAATAAGTAGATACAAAAGGACGAATTTGCGCGACGATAACCCTACGCAGCCAAGCATAGAAAGCGCTGATTAAGGCAGCAGTAAAACGTCGCCTTTGGTGCCGTCATGTCCTGATTGCTTTGATCGAATTCCATTCTGCAGACGGACGCGGAAAGTGGTGCCGCTGTCGTTTTTTATGTCTGAAGCCTGGTTCACATGGTGCAACGTTATTATACGCTCTTGCAGAAAAAAAAAATAAAAGAAAGGGTGGCAGACGCTGTTTTGCACGAAGTTGCAACTGAGAAATCGTAAGCAAAGTCACATCATGTGAATCAGACATAACGGGTCCGCACCATTCTCCTCGCCGAACTTTGGCCGTTCGTATACAACAAAGCAGGCTGTGCATACCTTTCCAGAGCTTGTCATCCAGGCGAAAAATGACGAGTCACGAGGCATCCTCAAAGAACAGCTACTGCTCATGTTCAGAACCCGTTCCACATACCCATGATCAGTAGACAAAAGTGGGAGCCCTCAGAAGGCGATTATTAGAATGGCCCACACGTGCATGCGTCTTGTTCCTGGTGTGTGCAGATCTTCTGGTAGTCAAGCACTGCTAGGGTTAGCCCACGGTTTTCAGACCGATACACCAACAAGGCGTGTTCCACCAACAGTGGCCAGTCTACAGCGTATGAAATGTGGCTGCTTGAAGACGTGCTTATACTTTTGTCACAGCCGGGCCATCATGCGCTACCTGGTGGACATGTACGCGCCCAACCACCCGCTCTACCCGAAGGACATCAAGAAGCGGGCCCTCATCGACCAGCTCCTGGACTTCGACATCGGAACCCTCTACAAGGACATATCGACCTACTTCGTAAGCTCGCGTCGAGAAATGATATATCAAATGCACTCCCACGACATTACTGCTCATTCATCATACAAAAGACGCAATGAAAATGGCTGCAGACATGATGGCAGAATTATGTGCATACACGCCTCAAACATGATTGAAACACATATGTGTGCTTCAAATGTGTCGTTAGATAGTTTTTTGTCTGACCAATGTTACGAGACCGTCATACAAGGAATACCTCAAACATTAAAGAGTTTTAGGGATTTGCACGTCCGATACGGCCTGGTGGGTCCTCCGGTACGAACTGAGCATGCACGTAGAAGACTCGCGTATGCGCAGTTCGTACCGGAACTATCGTACCGTATCGGATGTTCAAAAACGGTTCTCTAAAACTCTCTAATGTCTGCAAACTGTATTTTGCATAATGTATTAGCAGGACCGCTGCTGAAGGTTAAGTGAAAGGAAGGTCAACCAGCCACTATCCGGAAAGCGTGGACCCGCAGCGTTTCAAACTGGCTTCACTCAGTAGGGGGGTCCGCGGTCGATCAGCCCTTGGAATCATCGACTTTCTGCCGCCATCGTACGGGGAAATGCTCGCTTGGAAAGGGTACGGTTAGCGAAAGGTTTAAAAGCAAACAAGTAAAGCGGTACAAAAAAAATATAGCAGAAGAAAAAAATCAATAGGAAGGCAGTGCTTTCGTGGTTTTCGGCTTAGGGACCGAGAGACATTCTGGACGAAAATTTTGCTAGACATACGGGAGTTCTAAAATAGCGGTTCACCGCGGCAATATTAATTAAAACAATAAACGTCCGGCACCGGGACTGCACTAAGATGTAGTCATTGCCTCTATTATGCGTACGAAATGCTACCAAAAGGTGTTAATCTTGAATATTATTTTCAAATTTGATTGATATCATGCTACCTATTTCCGTCACGATCAAACTGGCTTAATTGTCGTGTTCTTCATAAGTTTCAACGGAGTCATCACCGCACAATACCATTCGGAGCCAGTTTGACTACCCATGTTGTTTCTGAAAAAATAGCGTGCGCTCCCAATACTCAAAACGTCGTAGGGGGTCGGCGCATCTGCAGTGGCGGGACCTTATTTCATTGGGTGCACAGAGCGCTTGGGTGCGCTATTCTAAAACTCCCCAGTGTTTCAGGTTTTCTCGCTTCGTCCCTTTTCTAAATCACGTCCCTAACGTTCCTAATATAGACTATTGGTCAACCTCGGGTCGTTCGTTCCCAGCTTTATGCTAACCAGAGTCGAGGTGAGGGGGCGCCCTTACTTACGTTCCAGTGCTTTAAATATGATACACCTTCGTAAAATGTAATGTTTTTCGCTTTGGTCGTCGAATGTGAACTCACATTTTGTCAGCGGTTGTATAGGAGTGGGTTGTAGAAATCAGGACAGGAGTCAAAGCTGGCAGAAATGTGCTGAAAATGAACCTAAGCCCCAAGCCTTCTATGAGATGGTCGATTGAGGTGCGCATCAGACCTAGGTCTGGATTTTACCTATGATAATCATTCGTTTCTTGAGGCTTCTGCACTTTATGTCTACCGGCTTGGTAATGCTTCCCGGGTCGGACGCTGCAAACTTAGGGTGTATGTGTTTCTGCAGTACTCGTATCTGCTGAAAGGCCAGCCTAAGGACAACCAGAAGGAAGAAGCTATGAAAGCAAGCCTCCGGACCTTTGAAAGCATCCTGGGGGACAAAAGCCAGCGGTACCTGGTGGGTAAGGAGAAGAGCCTGGCGGACATCTCCATCATGGTCAGCCTCTCCGTTCCGGAGGTGGGTTGGAAGGCCCGGAGTCTTGAGGATTCACGGGACAGCGCGTACAGCCGAAGGTTTGGCTGGAAGGAAGGGGGGGGGGGGTAGTGTATCTCCGCGAGCTTTCAGCAGAAGAGAAAAAGGTTTAATCTGGTCACGTTTCATTCTGTTTTATGTTTCATTAGAGATTTGTTTATTTTAATTTATTTGAAACCTATACTACAATGTGAGAATTGCCGCTACCTTTTGAACAAGGTCGTTTCCAATTCAGCTACAATGTTACGTAGCTGGACCTACGACATGTCCTCTGTCGTGACTGGCAAGTATTTGTCCCTATGAAGGTGCTATGAAACGTTCTTGATTTTCATTTATTTCCATCCTAAAGGCCCAGTTAAGGCATTACATAAGTGAGGGGTGGGGAGGGGGAGTGTAATGCAGTAAAACAGATAAACGCCATAATGTAGAGTAAGACAAAGTAGAAGTTATACAAAATATAATACAACTGAAAGAGCGCTCACAAAAGATGGATTTGAAGAGCATTTAGCAACGCTCTTGAGTCGTTGATGATAACAATTGATGATAGTAGCTGGTTCTATTCGGTAATGGCGAGGGAAACAAGTAATTCATTAAAAGAATTGGTCTTACCAAAAATTCGTTTGATAGCACATGAGGTATTTAGAGGGGAAGATATTCTATCTGGGGTGATAGCAAAGAGTCCTTGAGGTCTGAGCAGCAGTAATACGTTCTGTGAAGGGAGAAGATTCGGGAGAGTTTTGTTTGATAGTGCAAAGGATTTCGACCCAGTTTATTTTTTAAGCCAGAAAGGTGAACTGATCGTATTATGATAAGATGAAACGAGTTGCGCGGTTTCGCACTGCTTCTAATGTGTCGACAAGGTATAATTGATGGGGTTCCAAATAGCTGCATGCAGCATACTCTAGTTTAGGTCTAATCTCTAATGTAGGTTTCATAAGCTATTTTGGGAACATGTGTAGGGGAATCTCGTAGGGTTCGTTTGATGAATCCGAGAGTCTTAAATGCTTCTGCAGAAATGGTTTCAATCTGGGTTTTCCAAGGAAGGTTTGAAGGTAATCTGATGCCAAAATATTTGCACATGGAAGCGGGTTCGTTCACTTCGTTATCTATAGTGTACTGCTACCCTATAAAGGACTGTTTTCTGGTGAATTGAATTAATTTGCACATTGATTTACTGAGCGACGTTAACCATTTTCCGCACCAGAGGCCAATTTTCTTTAGATCGCTCTGAAGTTGATAGTTGTCGTTTACTGATGAAATCTTGTTATATATGACACAATCATCTGCAAAAAGCCGTATTTTAGAGGAAAATGTACACGAAAGATCGTTAATGAGGATTCATTAACGATCTTAATCAATCAAGCAAGCAAGAGTGGGTAAAGATCGTTATCATTACCCGCTCTTGCTTTACGTAGGCAATATTCTCGTCTGTCCCTTTTTCACAAAATTTATCATAATCCGGCCATGCGTCACAATCTACTAACCCCTCCGTATTATATTTCCCGCCGTTTAGATCATAAGAACAAAGTGGGCGTCTTTCCACGCAACACTAATGCATTTTTTTATTCATTCACTCCGCGCACGTCTGTAGAATGGAACCACTTTCCTCATGACATTGCTACCATTGATGACCTATGCATTTTTAAAGATGCTCTATATAACTTGTTATTTTTTTATATATGACTGTGCTTATTTTGCCTGTTGTTACTGCTTTGTATTTCCCACTCCCCTCTGTAATGTCTTCGGACCTTGAGGGTAAATAAATAAATAAATAAATAAATAAGAAAAAACAGAGGGCCCAGAACGGAACCATGCGGAACCGCTGACGTTACGCTTGTTAGTCTGGATTTGTGATCGTTAATGACTGTGTATTGAACGCGAGATGCGAGAAAATGACTAATCCAGGTGAGTACTAAAATGGCTGATTGCAGAGACGACAGCTTGGAGAGAAGACATGGATGAGGATGTTGCAAATGTCAAGTAATCAAGATAGAAATGAACAAATTCGGTTGTGACAGCTATTTTATCTGCATTAAACCGTTTACTGACTCACGCAATTAAGTCAAACTCTCTGTTATATTTTGAGTGTACCAGTAAACTCTCAAACACAACTTCAAAAAGCATTTAATGAAACGGCGTTAGATAAAACGGCATTCAATGAGCGTTCGATAAAACGTTCGGTCCCATTTATTCGGCAACTTAATATCACGGGCAGCATTCAAAAGTTTGTCGGCAATTTTTGTTTTATCTGGTTGACAGTTTCAGGGCAGTCTTGAAAAAACGGTTAGAAACTTCCATGGAACAGATAGAGGCCTTCCTCAAGGTAGCATTCTAAGCTCGGCGCATTTTTATATTATGACTGTCCCGCCTAAAGCAGCTCCACGTGGACCGCTAGAGATCAACTGTACCATTTACGCAAATGATGGCTGCTATATGGGGTAGCGTACTCCGTCGACCATTAGAACCGGCCGTGACCCATGTTCCACTGTATCTAGACACAAACTTAGGTTATCAGCAAAACAGCTTGCGTGAATGTTCAAAAACGCTGATGTCCAGATATTGCCTTATATGTGAGTTTTACAGCTATTTTCCAAGGCAGTATATATCGTTTCCTAGGAGCAACCCTTAATCTGAGGCTTCAGAAAAAACTAAAGGCGGACGCTATAGCCACAACACCAAGCAAATTCACGAACGTCATCTGTATCCTTGGTGGTCAGTCGAGGAGGAATTCACCCTCCTCAATCGTCCGGTTGCACGTACCCTCCACATGCTTGACCGTTCCGACACCCTCATTGTTTCGTCTTGAACGCATCCGGCGCCAAAGCATCTATAAGCTGCTGGGCGTCCCTCGAGTACCCTCCAACAAGAAACCATGCGCTGCAAATGATACCCTCTACCGCCCCAGATCGCAAGAAATCTTATACATCAGTTCATACGTCTGCGTAGGTCAATAACAGGAATTGCCTTTCTAAGTCGCTTAGAAGTTAGGAGGAAGAACCGATTTCAGATCCGACCGCTTTTTTACGAACCGTTTATTTCTTGAACCCATCCCTTCACAGCACAAAATCATCTGCTTACATGTGTCATTCTACTCATCCCCCACCGCGCGAGCGCTTTCACTGTACAAGGACGTATACTAGGTATTCTCAGAAAAAGCGAGCACCCATTAGTGTACCAGAAGCGTCTCCTAGGTTTAATTGAAAAGACATCCCAGACATTGTCCCTTAAAGAAGTGCAGAAGATGCTCTCCCAAATAACCGGGAGAACATAGAATTTACGTCGACCGCTGTGCACCGAGGTCGACGGAGAACTACATACGCTTTTATCATCCCAGCAATGGAAATTCAATGGAGTGCCCGATTTGATAGGTTGGTTTCCTCGACATCCGCTGAAATGAAGGACATCAAAATGCTTTATCTACACTTGCCGCAATAAACGTTTACTGAAATAAACAACAGAACGTCGAGATAATCGACTTCCGCACAGCACTCGAAGGCTTGCGAGACCAGGAACTCGTGACGAACAAGTTGGCGCAATCTTAAAACTCCTAAAAATCCTCGCAAGAAGAAGAAGAAAAAAAGAAATAAAGAAAGAAACTTTCACTACAGTTTTAACAGGTTCATTCAGATGTTGGACTAACATCCTGGAAACACCGACGCTGACCAACTGGCTGGGGCGAGGCACACAACCGATCCCTCACAATCCGAAGCCCAGTATAGCTTCAAAGACTGTCTTTGCCTTGTCAAGGTCCACATCGGCAACCTCGCTCCTTCGAGCCGAACAGCGTATCAGCCTTGCGTCACCAGATGATTTCTTCTAGCTAACAATTCGCTTGCAATTAGGGCTAGGCAATTGATCGATTAATCTTCCGATTAATCGATTAAGGCTTTAATCGCGATCAAACTTTTTAACCGGTTAATCGGTTTTTTAATCGGTACTCAAAAAGAAGTCAACTGGACTCACGCATGGCTCTATTCTGGACGACCTGCCCGAACTAGGGGTGACTCAAGCCCCCCCCCCCCCTTTTTAAAGAAAACGCTGCGGGCGTGGATCCGGTTGTTCTGTCTCGAGCGGTGTTCCATTACCAGCCAGGCGCTACGAGCAAGGTTCAATTCTCGCGCTCGCGAAGCGTCACGTGTTCGAGGATATACATTACAGTTCTGCCGAGGCCAGACGAACAAGCCAGGCCCGGAATTGATCTCCGCACGACCGCAAAACTTCAGGTGTTGAGGATCTATTACACATCCTGCCCAGGCAAGACAAACAAGCAGAAAAACAAACTGGGAAGCTAACAACGGCATTGACGCCATGGTTACTTGTTCCAGTATTCGGCCCGTAAAAATGGCGAGTTCACGCTGGAAAGTTTGGGCTTTACGTAAACTCCAGCGGTGAAGTTTTTAACTAGAAGGAAGTCAACTGCATCATCTTCAAAAAGCCGTTTTCGTACAGTGGAAGCGTAAGTTCGCTTCAGTATCACCTACGAGCGAAGCAGCCATGTACGCCGCTGCAGCAAGGACCATCCGCCAAAACGCAGAAAACAATCAACGCCTTCTCATCGAGGCCCCTTTCTCTGAAAAAGAAGAAAGCATCGCCCAAGCCCTGACTTCTTGTCTTCCTGTCGGAGAATGTGGACAAACTTCTTTGCCTTCGGAGCTGGAGCAAAATATGTGAGCCTTTGAATCGTTGAACTAAATGTGTTTCCTCAATTCTAAATGTCCTTTGCGCCATGTAACAGAGAGTAAACTAAGTCTTTAAAGGCAAGACGAGTTGTTGCATTCTTCTTAATATATTATTTATAAAAATCAACGCAACCGATTAATCGATTAAAAGGTTGGCGATTAATCGGGTTAAAAATTTTAATCGACGCCCAGCCCTATACTTGTAATGTGTTCACGCGAAAATATCGCTTTTACGACATAGTTATTTATAAAATAAACGTTGTGTGTAGCAACCCCATGTGCAACAAATGCAAAGAAAAATAAAAGTTGCAATACTGTATAATAATCTAAAACCATAGAAACGGACAAGTAAACTAACGGACAAGACGCCTTGTTCGATATTTTATTTGTCTGTTTCTCAGGTTTTATATTACGATGTTTCCTAATTAGCTCGCCTGCATAATTTCGCTTCTTGCAATATCAGCTCCTTCACCGTGAGGATTATGGAATGCTGCGACATGGGTTGTTCCACAAGCTTACAACAGAAGGCATTATGTTCCCCTCTCAATCTCAACGCAGACGTCGTGCACTTCAGCGGCTTCTGAACTTCCTGACCTCTACCGGCCCGTCAGACAGGCTCCAAAAATACTTCACAGTGACACAGGTCGCGCCACCGTGAGCGGAGGACACTGTCCTTTCGGGGCTAAGTGCGTATGAGGGTGTGCGTGCGTGTACTTGTTTGTACTTTAATCATTCATTCGTCACTCTATAAGTCTGACTGTTGACTGTGACTTTCTTTTCTAATAATTATTCAATATTTTTGTCTCCCTCCGACTTCCAATCTTCTTTTTCTAGAGAAGAGAGAGCGAGAGAAAGAGAATGCTTGCACAAGAGGAACTATCAACGTGTATGTCATAGTCAGAGGCCAGACGGTCATCATTAGTTGGGGAGAAAGGAGGAGGGTATAACAATTGAGAGTAGAGAAAATTGAGAAAGTGAAGAGGGGTAGTGATTCACCAAAGCCGACATCGCGGCGGCGGATGGAGCCGCAACCTTGAGGGACTGAAAAGTGGCGGTAGGAACCGATGAAGAAGGAGGAGTTGTAGCCTCTTCATTGCAAAGTCCAGTGTTGAGAAGCAGGCGTCACAGACGGTATCCGAGTTGTCCAAGTATTGTCACCAAGCACACCAGCGCCAAGTACCATTTTATACCGTCCCAAAGTGCAATGGGCCGGTCGAAATCCCTGGTGTAGTTGAGGAGAGGAGGGTCGAGCCTATTACTTGTTTAAGGGGCCTTCCGTAGGTATACGCTACGGAGAGGTCATTCTTTGCTTGTTTGATAGGTTGTTCTAACCACGCAAGGTTCGCGTGATATACCAAACACAAAGATAGAAATTAGTTCTAGAGGCGATTGCTGAATAGGCAGTATCGACTTGTGAGAACAACTTATCCCACACCTTTGACGAGAATCTCTCTTTTTAGGCATTCTTTCTGTTATGCTTTCTTCAGTGCATTCACTCGAGAAACGAGAGGCATCTGAAGAGCTGGAAAAGTTTCACGATCTTCGTTGGGCGCAGTTTCTGGCGCGGAGGGCATTTGCAATCGCCCCGCGGCGCGATGTAAGCACAATGACAGCAAATGTCATAAGATTTCTAAGGCCTTTGAGATTAAATGTGAGAAGGATATTACGATACTCGTTGTAGCCGAAATGGGTTGCCCTTTCCTGTTAGAAAAACGTAACAAACGTCCTCTCGTACAAGAAAAAGTAACGAAATCAAAGTATAATAATGCCAGATGTCTTATAAATGTCAAAGGTAAACGTGAGCACGGCAAGGCAGACCTCCTCTCCACTTGAACAAAGCCAAGAGACACCTACACATGTCGGTTTCTTTTTTTATTTTTATTTCTTTTGGGGGGTGGGGGGGGGGGGGGGGAGGATTAAGACGAGAGGAACATGAGCCCCAGGGATTTGCCTAAACTGAGACTCCAGCTTCAAGTGCTTAAGCGAAAGGAGCCTGCGCAAGCGTTGACAATGATGAACGGACACGTTGCTTCCACCTTATTACAACGCATGGGTTCTAAATAGTGTTCCCTGTTTTCGGATAAATCCCCAACACTCCGAAAAACACCCTCCGGTAAAATTTTGGTCCACTCGGATTTATCCGATAACCACCGAATTTCAATGTGCCAGCCCCCCCCCCCCCACCCACCCCTTCCACACACACACACAAGAGTATTTTACATGTAATAGTTTGATTAACGCGTAGAGTCAATGGTGCTTGGAAAATGCCACCACACTTATGTTTCAAATTTCGGCCAGGACAACAGGTCATTGTACTTTCGGGTCACGACAAAAGTCACTGTTTATGTTTCCAGTTTGGGTCATACTATTTGTGCTTTAAAGCAGTGAATTCTATGGACCATAAAAAGTCACAGCATATCCACGTGGTGAATGATGATGAGTGGGCGAAGCTCCGGGTGAATCGTCGGTAAACCAGCGATTCTTCCGTTAATTCGCCCACTCATCGCCATGTAAAGACGTGAGAAACACTGTGTGTGTGTGTATACAAACCACAATCTATCACACACACCACAGCTATGGCCGAACGAAACGTCTAGAAAGTCTCGCTTAAACCGCGCGTCGGCACCTTCGGGCTGAGCTCGCCTGATGCGTTTTGCAGACGCCTCACGAGCTCTCGCTGCATCGGGGTCTGCCTGCCGATACGCGCGCTTTCTTGCCGCTTCCCGTTCCCTGACGTTCTGCAGATCCTCTTGGCGCCGCTGCCGTGCCGCTTCGGCTTCCCGCTCGTACGGCCGGATCTTGGCGACGCTGCCGTGCCGCTTCGGCTTCCCACTCGTACGGCCGGATCTTGGCGGCGTCGCCGAGCAGACTGACGACGCGATTCGGCTTCCGCTCTCGCACGGCCGGATCTTGGCGGCGTCGACGCGCAGCCTGACGACATGCTTCGGCCTCTCGCTCTCGCACGGCTGGATTCTGTCTGCGAGCGCGCGCTGCCGCCGCCTTGCGCGCTCTCCGCTCCGCAGCCTTGTCTACTGCCTCCATCCAGCTAAACTACGAGCAGCGCCAAGAGCGAGTGCCTTTTATAACATGAGCTAAGCGCCATCTGTCATCTCTACATAAAGTTAATTCCGGAACACGCCATCTCTTGAGCCATTCATAAACTAAACCTCGAAGTGGCTACATACCCACAACTAGGAGGGACAGACCCACGCCTTAAGGAGCTTCGCCCCTAAAATTGCATAAAGTGGGGAAGAGGGACGAGTTGAAACTTCTCTATTACATCGTTTAGCACTCTACCTCGCGCGGCCGCACGGTATAGGTTGATGGAATAGTATGGAATGAATCCAAGCCTCCCAGCGACTACTTCCAGGAGTTTATTGATTTGAAGGTATCGATATTTATCGAAGCAACACTTGCGTGCAACTTTTGTCGTAGGCCAAATTAGTATTGTCAGCAGTAATGGCACTAACGCCAAATATAACTGGAGAAAATATTAATTGCTACAATCGCGTTTCTTTTTTACCTGGATAATATTTATTAATTTTTAATAAAAAAACACTGCGAAATTAAAATGCAAAATTCGGAGAATTGGGAATCACACAAAAATAAACTCCGAAAACACGAAACTCTAGTTATGAAGTTTTTGTTTTGTACATCCATGGCGGAAATTGTTTGTCCAGGCAATACCCGAAGCAAGTCAAAGCTGGTATATAAGGATTGCTCGAAAACTAAACTTCCTGACAGACTCGGATAAGCTACTTCCGCGCGAACACCGAACGAAGCAGAAAGCGCGTTTGTTAAACATTTTATCCGTCGTGTTTTTTTTTTGTATTTGTTTGTCTCGTATATTGCAGTCCTATATGCCTCCAAGAAGCGTCTAATCTTCTGGCGCCCTGGAGAAGTCTTAGACCACGGTCACACTCGACTAATACATCGTGCATCATGCGTACATCGTACAAAAGACACTCTGCAGACACTGTCTGAATATTGAGCAGACCTCCAGGCAGCTTTAGCTTTGAGGTCTACGCACTATCCTTCAATTAGAGCCAATCAGAGCTCGGCTTCTTTCTGACGTCACCGTAACTCCTGCGCAAGAAGCAGACGACTTGCTCTCCGTATAGCAACTTGTATACCATCGTGTTTCCTATATGGTATCAGAAGCGTTGGGTCTGATTGAATCCGCCATCTTTCGCGTACAGGTGGTGAAGTACGACATGTCTCCGTTCCCGAAGGTCAAGGCCTGGTACGAGTGGATCCAACGGGAGCTGTCCGCCGTCAACCAAGTAAACCGCGAAGGGATCGCCGAGTTCAGGGCGGCGCTGGGAATGTCGTGAACACGTCGGACCCACAGAACCAAGCTGCGTCACCGTCTCGTCTTCTGCACGTCGTCGTTGTCGCCTCGGCGCGGGGTCGTCATGAGCCTGTGCCGAGTCGCCATATTAGTAGTTACGCACCGACCCTCGGACGGGGCTGGGGGACGACGTATTGTATAGAAATCTATTCAAATAAGAATGCGAACTTGTCCTCTAACACGGCGAGGGTTGTTCGATGCCCCGTCACGACACTGTCCAAACGCTTAGCGCTGCAGCCAGCATACTATACTGATACAGTACCGGTAAGGTGGCCGCCTCGCCACTTTACCTTATATAGCATCCAGAAGATGAACGTGACCGACCACCCCAATAGGCGCCTGTTTTGGAATCGCCGCTTGTCAACTTAGCTCTTTCGCCGCCGTACGACGACAACAGCGGAGCAATACACGGAAGTTTCTCGTCTCTTCGACTTCTGTTTTCGCCGCCAGATTGTGTTCGATTTCTTTTGATCGCTTGTCTACGTGGATAACGTGGATACGACGACTTTGCCTTATGCCTGTCGCTTACCGGACTGTGGTTGCTTCTTAGACAATGCCATCTCTCTCTCTCTCTTTTTTCTTCCTCCCTCTCTCTCTGATACCCGCTCAAGATTACTGCCCGAGGGCGCCTTGCTCGATTCTGAAGACCTAGCTCGCAATCCGTGACTCCAAGACTTGCTTTGAGGTCCTCACTAAACAGCTTCGCATTTTCACCACCACGCGAGCAACAATCTCGTTGCATAAGAATGAATTAGTGCGAGACCCTCACTGGGCAGGTTCGAATACAGAACGCTACGTGCCGTTTGTTTAGTTGGAGAACTTATTCGTTGCCACGAAGGCGTACCAGATCAATTCGGCAATAAAAAATAAAGGCAAATTTCATCTTTCGTATAGAAATACTCTCCGGTTTAGAGTTGGTCTGTTCTGTCACAGCTCGCTTTCTCGCTTATGCTCGTCCCTCCCAATGGGTACGGTGCCCAGAACGCGACCTCAACTGGTCGAGAGTGTTTCCGCAGTGGTTACGAATTACGATACAAGTGCCGGAGTGCCATACCATCGGACGTCGTGATCCTGGAGGTTAGTCGCAGAAATTCCGGCAAAGTAGACGAGCGAACGCAAGAGTCGCTATTGTCGCAGCATCCCGACTGGTGACCCTTTAAGCTTCCATGGACTGTGACGATGGTAAGCCATCTCCGCTGTTGTGCCTCCGCCAGGATCGCGGCAGGTAATAGCTTGACTTATCAGTCAAAACATTATGACCACCAACCTATCACCGTGTTGATCCACCTACGGCGCACAAAACAGTTGTAAATCTTCTTGGCATGGATTTTACAGGCCCTTGGCCTGTAAAATCCATGCCAGCCTACTCAGGCAAACCTGAGGTAAGATTGTGACAAGATTTGCAAGCACGGGGGCTCTAACTCGTCAAGCACGAAGTTGGGGCCGAAATTGACAAATCGCACCGATTGGACAATCCGCGACGATGACTTCGCGATTTTGTCGCCGACGTCCAATCGGCGCGCTCCGCGAACTTTCGGCTCCAACTTGGTGTTTGACGAGTTTGGGAACCAGGTCGCACAGATTCCAGTAGATTACGGGAAGATGCCCCCAATATGCATCCCAGCTGTTCCCCATAAGATTAATATCTGACTAGATTAGTGCAAGGACATCAACTGGAATTCGTTATCGTGCTCTTCAATCTTTACTGTAGCACAATTCTGGCCTTGTGACATATAAAACGCTGTTTTTTTTTTTTTTAGAAGATTCAAGTTTTAGGGGAAGACAAACCTCGAACGGGAGTAACATGGTCAGCAATGATCTAAACATCACAATCTGACCTTTGTCGAAGTCACTTAAATAAGCAACATTTATCATTGCATGAACACGTGGTAGACAAAACGACCCCTCTGTATCCATGGCAGCCGTTATCTACCACCCGCAACAGCTGATTGTAGAAAATGCGGATGGTGCGCGGCGCTCATTCTCAAAATGAAGGGGTGGTCATAAAGTTTTGACTGATCAGTGTAGTAGAGGTGCGAGGTCATCGGGCAATAATTGAGGGACGACGACTGAGGACGCCGTTAACAGTCGGAGGCGGGTTCTAGTCATCATAAAGGCGGTGGCCCTGGCTTCGGAACATGGGGCATGTGCGGACGCATCACTCTCCGAAAAAGCGGGGCACGCGTAGTGCCGCTTGTGGCTGCAGACGTGCTTGTTTAAACTGTAAAGACGACGACTCAACTTCCACTTCCACTCTTCAACGCTAGGAGCAGATGGGACCAATCAGACAGCGTGAAAAGCGCACCGTCATGATGGTCCTCATGTTCATGTACGTGTTTTGTTATCGCTGAACCAATCAAACAGAAAATACCAAGTGACTTGCGCTTTTGATATTCCTTGACTGGTCCCATTACTTCGTAGCGTCGGCTGCGTCTGTAGGGTCTCCTGTTTGTAATGCGTTACCATTAGAACGCTCGTTTTGACGAAAACTCGGCGGTGTCTTTTGTTTGTCAGTTGTCGCGTGCGACCACTGGTCCGAAGCGCTGACGTGAGCACGCGTCAATCTCTTCCTATCACCCCGGCGCTGACAAACTGACAGACACCGCCGGGTTTTCATCAAAACGAGCACTCTCGATTTCGGCAAAGTCACGCGCACAGCTGGCGCGGAGCCAGAGAAGAGGAGGCGCACGCAACACTTTCTAGATAACAAAGCCCTAGTGCTGTATGAGATGGCAATCAGAGAAGGCCAACGCTGGACACAGATTTGATTGGAAGCGAGTGCTGCGTCAGGGCTCGGCTTCGAGTCAAGCTTGAGCCGAACGTTGAAACAATCGTCGTATCCAATCTGTGCCCAGCGTTGGCCTTCTCTGAAGACGCCATCTCATTCGGCACTACGGCTTTGCTATCTGGGAGGTAATGCGCCGCGGCGCGGTGGAATGCGGGCGTGCTCCGTTGCCGCTCTGCTGTCGCCGGTTGTTCTTCGCTCTGGGTTTCTGTAGTAGCGGTGCGTGGGCTGTGTGTGTATGCAGTTAAAACAATGGATGCGGTTCTCTCTACCAGTGATATGGATGCGGTTCATTCTAGGAGTGGTATAAATGTGTTTCTTTCCACGAGTCATATGGGTGACCATATCCAAGGGCGTCGACGTATTCTGACGAGAAGAGTACCAATAAGGTGTGAAAAAAAAATACAGGAAGATCCATCGGTGAATTTTTGGGGAATCTGTTCGCATGACCCTTGGGAAACCCCACACACGTCCCCCTTTGGGAAACGCTAACACTGACCCCGTAACGAGGCCAGAAAGAGGCAGCAAAAAGAAAAAAGCAAAAGAGACAGCAAAGAACAACAAAAAAAAAGTGGAGGAGTCAGCGTTAGCGTTTCCAAAGGGGTACGTGTGTGGCGTTTCCAATGGTCATGCTAACGCGTTCCCGAAGAATCCACCAATAGGCAACCGCCAATGCAGTTTGGCACTGCAGGTTGCGCCATCAAGCAGCTGCAAAATAAAACACTGGGTAGGCCAGGACGACTCGGGTCGCGGGGACTGCGGGCGGGCGCATTTGGAAACCACGTGTGAACGTGGCATTTCGTATCGGCGTAAGCCTTTTTGGGAACCGCTTTTCGTAAAACTTAAGTCTCGGCTTCGACGTCTCTATGACCTCACCGGGTTCCTGTGACATCTCACCTACTCGTAGAGTTATCTCACAAAATGAACGTCGCTACTGATGCGTGAAGGACTGCCACAGTAGGGAAGGTGACTCCAGCGTCACGCCCGGTTCACACAGTTGCGTTTGACTGCGTTTGACTGCGTTGCGGCAGCGAGACACGGGACATCCCTGCTGCTTATATCGCGTGCCAAGAAGATTCCTGATTGGATTCCACGCTTCATACGAAGCGCAGATGTGCCGGTGACTCGCTTTCGGTTCTCGCCGCAACGCAGTCAAACGCTCAAGCGCAGTGTCTGAACCGGCCTTCAGAGTTTACCGCTTCCCTTCGAGATCTTGGGAAGCGACACGGCGACAGAAGTGGACCACTGCAATGCGACGTGTCAAGTAAGTGAATTTTACATTGATAGACCGATCTCACCAAGCGTTTGGCGCATGCGCGGGGCAGCCATAACTTTAGTTCACAGGAGGCATTCCGCAGTGCACGAGACTGTTCGTGCCCTGCACGCGCAGAGCTCCAGCGAGATTGTCGCACGCGCAGAAGGACTGAAGTTCCCTCGATGTATTGCGGCAGCGGCGGCGTAGTCAAACTGGCCGGTGAGATCGGTCTATTGTTGAAGTGAACGAAAATAGATATGTCTTGGAAAGTGGTCAGGCGAACTCGTTTTGCAGACTACTCGGCAAAATAACATATTTATACAAGTTGTTTTACGAGTCACTTAGGCAGCCCATAGGGAAATACGGTAGGAACAATCGGGCCGATCGTTGCTTGGCAGTGGCGTTGAGAATTAGGCGATCAGGCCTTCAAGCGAGAGGCTCGTCGGCCCGTTCCGGCACTCGTAGTCGTACGCGTGCATAGCCATTCGGCACGCGCGGTCGCAACCAAAAAAGGTTTGTTTGTTTCGGCCACCAAATTTAATGTTGAGTCTGGTAACAAATGTGACGGCGCGCAGAAAACAGGATGCAAGAGTTTTTCTTTGGAAAAAGCTCATGCGAAGCGTAAATATCCTTCTCATATGTACACTTTGTTGCCTGTCACCTTTTTACACCAGGCTTGCATATCGCATTATAGCCATTGCCATGTGCGTACTGTTCTCTAGCATGCAGAGTTTGGTTCCAATTACCCCCATTTTATTAAATGGTGGTGAAGACGACTCAAACTGGTGTTCAAATCACAACTCTAGAATATGCTACTAAACATTTCTACCTATCAAAGTTCTTGATGGTGCTTAAGACCGCATAAAGAAACCAAGGACATGGTGCGCACGTGCACTGCTGAAATCCAGGGTCGCCGCCGCTCGCCACGGACCGACGGGTACACTGGCCGTCCGCGTGTGGCGCTGAATGCAGAACTCTCGTGGCGCCGCCCAGCCTATTTGCCAACTGGCTATAAATATTTCTCTATTTTTTCCTTGTTTTTATTTATGGGATTAATAAAGCGTACAGCATCGACATGAAAATCAACAGAAAACAAGATGACGTGTTCACTGAAGCGGATAAACGGCAAGTTCATTCATCGTGCTATCGCCCTACCATATACTAGTCTAGAGGAAACTCGAGAACGAAAGGGTACGGCATTTGAAATTTGCTGATAAATACTCGAATCCCGTAACGTCCGAACAAACGACGCGATTCCTTTAAGATGTTGAATTAATTGCACCTTTACTTTGAATATTTACTAACAATTGAAAATTCAATAAACGATAGGAGTTTTTGTATTCCTTTTTCAATATTAGATTATTTTTCTTACAATCCTCATATATATATATATATATATATATATATATAATATATATAATATAAATAAGATTTGAGGAGTCGGTTGACTACTTCGAGTGCTGCACAATTTTAAACTTTGAAAGGAAAAAAAAATAAACAGCTGATATAGGTATATCTTTGAATAACGACAGTTGCTGATCTGCCATAACACAGCCGTGGGTCACATAGCAGCAGGAAGTATATATACGTATATGTACATATATCACGATTTCGCAGTCGGGCGACACGGCGTAATAACGGATGCAACGTGCACGCGAGCACTAGCGTCAGAGCCAGGTGAGCACAAGTGAGCCCAGAGTGACGTGCGAGGTATAAATTTTACTGCATTCGCAGATTTTTACGCTGAAGGAGCATGCGCCGGGTGATCCACTCACGAAAGCTGTGCTTTCACGTCGGTTTATGGGAAAGCTCGACGCTCCGAAACGAGCCGCCGCAGCAATGACGTAGCGGATTGTGTGCAGTCGAATCGACTAAAGACATATATTTTTATAGGAATGTTGACTTAGTCACAACGTTAGTAGAATCTCCAAAAAGATCGACAACATGACACTGTCGATGTCTATTACAACTCTTGCGTCCACAAAAAAAAAAGTTAATTAGCATTTTGGCATTTTTTTATCATACGACGAGGAACTTCTCACTCACAAGTCGCCGCTGATTGCGTTCCTGGGTCTTCATGCACATATTTCTGGGGGTGGCAGGGAGCACGCTGTAAGTTTCAGTGCCATTCACTTTGAGACGCTGCAGACTCCCACAGTGTTCATGAAGTACCATTTCGTTTTAAAGCTTGTGTCGCAGAAAAGACGGCGTCGGTGGCGTTGGGACGGGAAAATCCACAATTGGTCGATAGAGTCCTGACGTCACAGCCACACGACCTCACGCGGGAATTTCAAACAACCCACAACGCTCACGGGAAACGTGACGCGACGTGTGGAATGAAAGGGATTAAAGCATGACGCGTAATTTGAATTAAAGGTCGCCGCATGTCTAACATGATTTCACTTTATAAAGTCGTAATGCCAGGCGCCCGGTCCTTATAGACGCTTTGCGACAGCTCTGCATGGGCGCCGCCATGACCGACCTTCCGTTTCCTCTTAATGCGTTCGCTTCACTTCATCATTTCTACAACAGCACAGGTTATTGCCACTTTAGGTGCTACGATGTCCTTCTCCCCAGCATAGGTCCTTGTGGAGGCTCGTCAACGCACGCTTCGGTGGCTCGGCATCTCGGTAAGACACGAGAAGGTTGGCAAAGGCGGCTGTAGTCTGGTGCGTGTGTAAAGCGTCTGAAGGCACTCAAATCCCCTACATCCCTTGCAGGAAAGCCGAACTCCGATCGCGCGAGTAAAGCTAAAAGTGCGAGACACAGGCACAATGAAACGACCGACGCGTCGTATAGAAACCCGACCACGGTAAATTATATGTAGGGAGAATTGACTGCCGTAATTCCGTCCACGGTCCACCATTTGGTTGTTAAGAGCTGACTGATATGTGCCGAAGGCGAGCGTTCCAAGAATGCAGATGGTGTCCTCAAATGAGCAGTGCGCAGAATCTTATTAGTTTAATAAAGGTGGCATCAAACAACAAAAGAGCGAAAGAATGTCATGTGAATACCCCATATGTGATGGAGGCCCTTTCCCTGTCATGGATCATTCGTGGCCTCCGAGCTTGCCGTTGTTAACTTGTGCACCGGTAATCTCCGGCTTTCCGAGATCTCCGTCGTTCCGTCGGGCATGCATGTGTCTCGTCCTGCAAGGAGACACGTGCTTGATAAAACGCCCGACGTTGCGTACGATGTGCCTGGGACGGCAAATGCGATGAACTTTTGGCACTGCTTGATTAACATAGTATACCTTCGACAACATTTCAGCGTCTCGTGTATACGCAGGTCCGCACAAAGCACGACAGAAGGCAACAAGTACGTGCTAGCGGAGCTCCTCTCGTAGATTGTATGTTGCAACAGGTGAGACAGTCACCAGGGTCATTGCGGCTCGAGCCTGATATCGACTTGCATTGCGCGTTTTTACTTCTTCGAAAGACAGAGCCAAAATAACAGATAGCGCCGCGGGACATAAAAACAAAAACAAAAAAGAGGCGCACATAGACATGCATATTGTGGCAGCCGCGGTGACGACTGTTTTGCCCCTCAACATGCGCGTACCCTGCAGTGACGTCAAACTGATAGGACGCGGCGCGCATGCGATGCCGTCATCGTGCGCTCATCTGCCCCCAGCCGGCTGAACCGTGTTGCGCGAGATCGACGATTTCGTGCTTCGTCCCCGCGGTCGTGTCGCCGTCCGTCCTCGACGCGCAAAAGGGAAACCGTCTGGGCTCCGGTGCCGGCCATTGGGCTTCCGCCCGGGAACACCGGCGCATACATCCGGCGCGCGTGCCGAAGGACGGTAACGTACGGGGTGCCGTCGCCACACCGGCAGCTGCATCCACCGACGACGACGCTCTCTTGGGGCGATTGGCGTCCAACTCACGCGGTCGGAGAGACTCTCGTCGGCGCAGCCTCCCTTCCACAGGTGGATTGCGATCTGTCGTCGCAGGCGCCAGGTGAGTGGTTTTAGATCAGTGCGCTGTTTACAATAAAGTAACACGCCAGTGTGTGATATTGAAACAGTCGTGTACCCGGGAAGCACACGAACGCACCTAAGATTCACGACTGAAAGCGCAATGTCACGGCGCACTCTCCGCGCAGTGCGCTCGATTGGACTAGCCTGCAGACGAGCACGCTCAGCCAGACAGCGTGATGTTGCGCTTTCGGCGCTGCTTGTTTGTCTCCTTGTCTCGTAACATCGGCCGCGATGAAGCAAAGGGATGTCAGGCAGTTTTAGCAAGGCATTACCGCGCACTGAAGAGCATGCTTTGAAGGCGTAGCGCGGGCTTCCGCTATATACCGCTCTCTCCTGCGGTATGTGCTAATACTTCCTATTGCCCGAGTTCCCGGACAGGGTTCCGGAGCTCAGGAAGTCGCATTTTCGAATCGCAACTCGCCAATGGAGCCAGCTTTGCACTAAGCAACAAGATGGTGGCGCCCACAAGACAGATTGGGAATGAAGCGTCGATATTCTAGCTTATTTCAGGCTCTGGCTTATTTATAACGACTCTATAGCTGCACTATATCTGTGACGTTCGCAGACCAACGCCCAAGGTGTGCGAAAACATTTTCTGAGATGTTTTACTTTTCACTCGGGCGAGCTCAATCTTTGAAATACCGACGCACAAATGCATCACCTAAAGGTATACAGTCTCCTGCAATATGAAAGACCTAGTGGCGTGGCTGCTTGGCCGAGATGGTGGCGGGCGGGGGCGCTGTGCGCGCATCAGGCGATTCCATTCTGATCCGAGGGGAGGACACTCACTCGGTGCTGAACCGGGACTGAACACGCTTAACAATTTTCTGTTTCGGTTTAGCGGAAGAACATGCCTCATCGGCGTCATGCTTAGAGTTATGGTCACGAAGGCTCGAAACAAGCATCACTGTTGTTGTTTTCCTTTTTTATAGGTTGTTTCTTATGTAAAAGTCAGAACGACCTTTTACATAAGGTCAGAAGAAAAGATAAAACGCGTTCAAGAGCGCATTAATTCGTTAATATGATGGCACGGATCTCGCGCTTTAACAGAGTAAATAATCGCCTTAGGCCCGTTGCGGCGTTAGTAGGACATAGCCGTGGCATGGCGCTGATGAACTGCTCTCCGCCGTCAAATCGAAACCAATAATTGAAGAGCGCCTGTTGCGCTTTAGCTGATCCCCGAGTAAGCCCTTCCCTCGTTGTGGAATGGAATCGCCCGGAGCACGCACAGCACCCCCGCCAGTCACCGCCTCAGCCACGCGCTTCCAGTGGGTCTTTCATATTGCAGGAGACTGTACCCCTCTTGTAAATTGTATCGTGTTACGCTAAGAAACCGACTTATGCGATCCCGATCGCTTCAAAGGGTCAACGCGCCATCGGGTCCACCAGTTACGATGGGAGAGTGTTGTGACCCCAAGTCTGACAGCCGCCAAGGCTACGTCCCGACGGAGCCAATCACACAGCGTCAAAAATGCATCGCCGCGGCGCTCGTCGTCTTTGTGCGCTGGCTATCGCCGGCTCAAGCAATCACACGCAATCACGTGATTGGCTTAGCCACTGACAGCAAACGCACAAAGATGACGAGTACCGTGAAGATGCACTTTGTCGCTGTGTGATCAGCTCCGTCGGGTCGTAGCGATGGCTGCAGTAAGACCGTACGTGAAACCAGCGCTACTAGAACACTCAGTTTAGAAACTCACCCTTAAAACACGGACCGCTCACGACCACCGAGACCGAACTAGATACGATTACAGCGCCGCCCTTTAGGCACTGCGAGATGGCGCAACCGGCCTGTGCGCTACTCGACTGGGCCGGTAAGTGCAGCCGTGCAGTTCCTGGAGTGGCCGCTGCAGGAGAAATGGCGGCGTTGCGATTGCGTTTAGTTCGGTTCTCGAGTACGGATGGAAGCCACTTTTTCAAAGCAGGCTCCTACGGCAGTTTCCCAACTGAGTATTTCTAGAGTCTGTGGCAGGTTAAGAGTTCAGGGTGAGGGAAAGGAAGGCTGAAAAAAAAAGCAAACGGTATAGGAAAAAAAAACAAAAAAACCCGAAGGGTTGTTTAAAGCAGAGCGGACGTATTTTCGAGCTCTGGTCAACTTGCAAAGCTATGTTATTAATTATAATTATTATTATTATCAAGGAACTTTGTTTTCTATTTCGATACATAAATGGAGGAAACAAGGGAAAAATGCTGTCAGAACAGTTTGACAGAGCCCATTGCTCCCTTCGAGTGGCATATACAAAAGTCAATACAAAACAACAGCGAAAAACACTGAGAAAAGCGACATAACAGAGTAAAATACAAAACTCAAATAGGTCTCAGAAATCGACTGAAATCGATTCATTCATACTTTGTACTTTATTTTCTTCGTATATTTGGTGTCTCAAGCGTACATGGTGTAATAACGGTATATTTAAATAGCTGCAGGGTTAGGGATTTAGGTTAGCGTAGGTGGCCGGGCGGGCCACGGGAAGGTAGAGTAGGGTCGGTCTTCGTGTAGTTTTTTGGTAGGCTTTTTCTTTGTGACAGACGCGCGGGTTTTTGAGTAGCTAGGAGATGAGTCTAAAAGACAGGAAGGTCAAGAGGAGTTGAACACGGTATAATGCGGACAGTGCAAGCGGTGTGCTATGTAGAAGAAACCGACTTCGAGATTAGCTATGCAGATAGTAAAGCTGAGAATGGAGGAATGGGCAAAAGATGTGCAAATACAGGGTGAGCTCCAAAACGGATTCCGAAGAGATAGAAGACTGGAAGATAACCTATTCGTCACCACACAATGTATAGAAATAGCAATGAAGAACCAAACTCCTTTATGGTTAGCTTATTTGGACATCAAGGGAGCGTACGATAATGTGAGCCAGGAAAAACGGGTTAGCTGAAAGTGCAGGACTTAGATGCAAATTTTGTTAGGTTCATTCAGCATGTGTACACAGACAATAAGGTAGTTGTAACTTGGGAAGCAAAAACTACACAACCCGCAGCAATAAAAAGACTGCTCAGGCAGGGCTGTGCGCTGTCACCTCTACTTCCATGACATATATCTCAATGAAATGGAAAAGAAATTAGAGCAGAGCGACTTAGGTTTTGATGTGAGTTTTGATGGAAGATGTGAGGAAGGAGGGAGAAATGTAGTATAGGTACTACCAGGACTGATGTATGCGGACGACATCCTACTTATGGCAGATAACCAGGACACGTTACAGGAACTAGCTAGAAAGTATGGAGAGGAAGGGGACACCTTGGGCATGAGTTTTAGTAGTGACAAGTCTGGAGTTATGGTATTTAACAACGAAAAAATAGAACCCCTGAGGATACAAGACATTGTAATAAACCATGTAGGAAAATACAGATATCATGAAGCCTGGCTCAGTGAGGGAAGGAAATATCTAGAGGAGCATGAAAATAATATAATTAGAAAATGGGAAAAAAATCTATTAGGAAGCTCGAGGCACTCCGTAACTATAATAGATACTAAATGGTTAGAGGTATATGGAAAAGAGTGATTGTACCAGGACTGCCTTTTGGCAATGGGATACTGTGCCTGAAATCAGAGGTTCAATCAGGATCAGAAATTCGACAAAGAAGCGTAGGCAGATTGACACGGGGAGCACACGGAAAAGCACCAAACGAGGGAGTACGGGGAAAGGGGGGGAGGGGCATGGACTGGTCGTCTTTTGAGAGCAGGGAGGCAATTAGTAAGTTGAAATTTGAACAAAGGTTGACTGAAATGAATGATACGCAGTGGGCACGGAAGGTGTTCAAGTATTTACGCATGAAAAGTTTAAACACAAAATGGACAAACCGATACCGAAAGTTTACATTTAAGTTTACAGTTAGCCACAGCAGGGGATTTTACTCTGAGCTTGCCGATGTAACCTCCGGGGTGCCGGAAGGTACTGTCCTTGATCCTCTTCTATTTCTAATGTACATTAATGATCTTCCGCAGTCACTAACATCCTGTGTACGTCTTTTTGTTGACATTTGTGTGCTGTACAGGAAGATCAACAACCCTGACGAGCACTTGCATCTCCAAAGTGATGCCACAGATGGCAAATGACCCTTAACGGAGCAAGATGTAAACTTCTTTCCTTCACCCGTAAACGCCCAAATTCAGACTTCGCATATTCACTGAACAAGTCGCCCACCATCGCTGTTTCTGCTTATCACAACCTCGGTGTTGAACTAACTTCTAATGTTCCTTGGGTTTCCCACATTAACACGATAACCACTAAAGCATCCCGTACCCGCGGTTACTTGAAACACAATCTTAAATCTGCGCCGCCTCACCTCCGCAAATTATCCTATAAAGCCTATGTTCGCTCGAAATTAGAATGCGCCTCCGCTATCTGGGCCCCTCACCAAACCTACCTTATAATCAAATCAAATCCATTTAGTACGGCGCTGCCCGCTTCATTTCTTCATCATACTCGCGTTTCGACAGCGTGCCACTAATAAAGCAAAATTATTCTATTTGTCTACTGGAAACTCGACGTAACATTTCTCTCCTATGCTATATCACCGACTATGTCACAGCTCAGGAGGGGCTTGGTGCTTGCATCTGGAACCCCTGAACAAGGGATCACGTAACTTTAACACTAAGAGTTTTAAACGCATCTTTGGGACATCATTATCATTCAACAATTCTTCCCTGCCACGTGCCATCAAGCTCTGGAATGATCTTCCCGAGGCCGTTGTTTCAGTTTCCGATCTAACACTTTTTTCGCTCAGGGTTAACTACATATATTTTAGCTAATTAAAAATGTGTAACGATGTTATTTCCTTGTGAACTGGGCACTGTGTCTATATTTTGATTTACTCGAGATGTTAACGGATGTGTGTATTATTATTTTTGTCATTATGTGATTTATGTCACCCAGCTGTGCAAATGTTTGGTTTATTTTGATGCGCGCAGTTGTGTATTATTGTTTGTATTGAGTCGGTGTGCTCACTGCCATTTCTTATTCACGTTAATCAGTCTGTATAGTCCCCCCTCATGTAATGCCGACAGGCGTTCGAGGTATTTTGAATAAATAAATAACCTACACATAGTGATGGGGCTGAGCAGACTACTTTAGTGGAAAGCAAAGTGAAAGAGGCAGAAAGAAAAATGTGGGAGGAAAGAATGCAGGAGAAATCGGCTCTAACAATGTACAGGTCACGAAAACAGAATATAAGAAAAGAAAATGCGTTTGACAATTCACTTGGAAGTTCTTAACTGTTTGAGGCGAGAACGGGAGTTTTGAGTACGAGGACGTATAGGACTAAATTTCAGGAGACAAACACATTATGTGCCGCCTGCCATAATGAGAGCGAGACGCTAGAGCACTTGGTTTTGAAGTGCACGGGGCTTCGCCCTGTCCTCCCTGAAGGGGTAACAGGTTTGACCCAGTATAAAAGGCTCAGGTTTGACCGGTGCCCTGAATTTTGCTGGCGACGATGGAAGGACGGAAGAGAAAAGAATTGCAGTCATAAAGAGGTGATTAGAAGGTCGGTGGAAATTGTCTAAGCAAAATTGATATCATGCACAACTAACCAGCACAACTGGGGGCAGGCAGGACGGAGGAAAATCGCAACTCTTTCCCGCGTGGCTCTGGTCCAAAGTCTCAACCCTGTCCCCCAGTGGGTCCGGTGCTGGGGTAACACCGACAAGGTTTGACCAGAGGAAAATTGGCGACTCCCTTCTCGGGAAGAAGAGGCGGGGGTGATGTTTTTAGTTTTTTTGCCCAATCCCCCAAAGGTCATCCTGGCGATATCCCACGCTGCCTGGTTATAGTTATAGAAATAAGTTATGGGGATAAAATTGGCTTAGAAGGGCGGGAAGAATCACATGTTTGTCGTTTGGACTTAGGCTAGGTGGCGCAAACTACCGCCCGTTACAAAGGGTATAGCCATTAACATCCATCCATTCATTTAGTGGAGAGAGGAGTGCTACCTCCTCTCCTCTCCTGCAATCCGTCTGCTTCCTCCTCCCCAGCCTTCTTTCCCCTCGCCCTGAACTCTTAAGCTGTCACCGACTAAAGTAACGCTTGAGGTGTGGTCAACACTATTCGTACACAGCCTTTCAGAACTCAGTCTGAAAACATCAATGACTATATATTGTCATTTGAGTGTATGGCCCCTGTGCATACTAATGGCAGCCTTCCGTGACTAATGAATGTAGAAGTGAAAGACACGTTCCCAGGCGGATGACACGAGGCCATTCAGGACGTTAGCACCATTTAACGATCTTTAACGGCTGTGGTGCACGTTAAAGACCCCAGGCTAGCAGTCGTATTACTCTGGCTAAGCTACAGCGTAATACAGTGTCACCTATACCTCAAAGGTATATAATTTTCTTTTGCTTTTTAAGCATAAATTAATTACAAGCACTGCGTACGCCAGCGTTCATTTCGGACTCGGGTTGACACGGTTATCCTGGTGCACACTCGGCCCTCAGTTATCAAGGGCGCTATTAGTTCTTTGTCCACACGGGTGTCTTCTTTGTCTGCAGTGAAACGGAAAGAAATAAAAAAACAGTGCGGTGAAGGACTTGCTCTTGTGCCGTTGAGAAGCAAAAGTGACAGTGCCCCATCAAATACATTTTATTGCGGCGGCAATGGTTACTAATACATATTAAGATTGAAAGATGGGTTAGTTAGTACATCGTCGGACGGAAGCACCGAAGGAACAGGAACGAAGAAGTTGACAAGGACGTGGCGTGCGTAACTTTGATTCGTCCCTGTTTCTTCGGCGCTTCCGTCCAACTGATCTTACTAATACTTGTTTGTGTGTAGTCGTGATGTTTGAAACTAGAGACTGTGGTGGGAAGAAAAATAGGAAGCTTTAAAGTTGCAGAAAAAGGCACAGAAGAAGACGTCTCGAACGGCAGCTAAATCGTTTACTTTCTCTCGCTTCTTATATACCCCTAATAGACACCAGCACCTCCTCTCCCGGACATACACTTGGTTTACAATGCACAGATTTGACTCTTAGATACATATGAACCAGCCGCTGAATGGCCTTTTAGATGTGTATACAGTCATTCTCGATACAATCATCACGAACTTCCCTTTATTCAAAAGGCTGTGATTGACATTTTATACACAAAGCATTAAGACACTTCATTTCACTGCACGGAAATAACTTTTAGATAAATCCAACCCATGCACCCCCAAAACGTTCTCCCGGTCACACTTTTTAGTCACAATGCGCGTAAAAGAAAAAAATTGAATGAGCAATGATAATGCAGTAAGTGCGCAGGCGAGCTGGTGGATGTTAACCATTTTGTTCTTAGCCCGAGACTGAGGCAGAAAAAAGGAAAGTTTCAAAGTAGAAGAAAAATGAACAGTCGAGGACACGTCTCTAGACGTGTCCTCGACTGTTCATTTTTCTTCTACTTTGAACTTTTCTTTTTCTGCCTCAGTCTCGGAGCTAAGAACAAAATAAATGAACAAGGAACTTTTTTTTTTACTTATTTGATGCCAAGTTTTATTGAGGCATGGGAAATACAATATTATAATGTGTTGATTCTTATTGTTTCTCTTGCAATCCTCTTGATACCATTATCTTTATCGTTTTGACTGTTTTTCTTATTCATTTTTTGTTCAAACCGTCCGGGGGTGGAATGCGCTTCGGAAAAACGGATTTATGTTATTGAAAATGGTGTTTTTTTATGATGGATTGCAGAGATGCATTTTAGAGTGAAAAGATAGTACTTGTTGATTGTTGCTTGTACTTTTGAAGAGTGCTTTGAATGCGTGTTTTTTTATGTACCCCCTGCATAAGGCCTTACAGCGCAGCAGGTAAGGCCTTATGCAAATAAAAAATGAAAATTAGGTTCTGTGTAAAACTTCCGTCTGTGACCAACCTGCCGTGTAATTGTTACACTCCCCAATATGTTCCGCTATTTCTGAGTTTGATGCATTTATTTTTACATTCCTTTTATGTTCCAGGAACCTATCGTTTACACTTCATGACATTTGTCCCACGTACTTCACAAACCAGCGGAATCTCATAGACGAGCCTTTCTTGGCACGAAACTGGTGGTTCCCGATGTGCCTTCTGACATTCTTTTTGACCAGGCTGAAACGGAGTGACACGATTTAATTTATAATCTGACCTAAAGAACATAAGTTCTAAACCTTTCGGTGCAGGCTTTTGAGATTTTATGGAAAAACGAGATCACTGCTATGTTTTTCTTTTTTTCTTTATATCCAATACGTTCATCTGTGAAATGAGGTTCGATTTGTCTTTTTATGAAGTATTCATACCCGGAACTCTGCAGTTTTTTCTATTGTCTTTTTACAGGGTAATTCATCCCATAGCTACATATATTCTGCATGGCATTAATCAGTAAAGACTTGACTACTCAAGCTTTAACAAATTTTGCATGACAACTTTTCTTACCTAAAAGAGGTTTAGTATTTTCTTTCCCGCATTCCCAGCAAAGTCCTCCTTCGACATGCACAAGTAAATCAAGAAACTGTAGGATCCCATGCTCTGGCTATTCTACGGTGAACCTTAGTTCTGGAGCTGCAGTTCTCACCAAATTTCCCAAGGCCTGTGATTCACTATCCCGAAGTGAACAAATAAAAATACCATCTAATACCGTCCTACTAAGCAACCAGCGAACTTCGGTTTATAAAAAGAACGAACGACGAGTTGTCATAGCAACGAGGCCAACTTGACACCGCTGCTTGAAATGTAGATGAAACGTTTAACAACCAATTCCTCCAAAATAACGAAAGACTGCGAGATCTGTTAAAATATTTCGAGCATTCTTATAAACCAACTTTCCTTCTCCAAGATGTAATATTGTACAGCCGAAGGCCCTCGTTAAATCTCGAACTTTGTTGCCCGTGTAGCATTTATGCCTAGTAGCACTGGTGACATAAGCAAGACAGGCTTGCAAAACGGTGCGACCGGAAGTCGCTTGGGACACAAGTGGCAGTTCGTGTTTGTAAACAGCAAAACGGTCTATACCAAATGACTGACGAAAGAAAAGTAAATGCGCTGTACCAACACCTTTATTTATATATATGAAAGACTTCGTACGCTGCCGTTGCCGCGGCAGCTTATGCAACCGCAATCTTCACCGAGAAACGCTTGCGGGGAGCGCTGCGTGCTTCGCATTGTTAGCGGGGCTAGTGACGTCACTACACACTTCGTACAGTGCCGTTGCTGCGGCAGCTTATGCAACCGCAATCTTCACCGAGAAACGCTTGCGGGGAGCGCTGCGTGCTTCGCATTGTTAGCGGGGCTAGTGACGTCACTCCCCACTTCGTACACTGCCGTTGCCGCGGCAGCTTATGCAACCGCAATCTTTACCGCGAAATGCATGCGGGGAGCGATACGTTCTTATCATCTATCACGTGGTTTTGGCACTTGTTTTGTGGTTTTCCTATTTCGAAACTACATGATAAGAGATAAGGCGCGCGCGTGGGTTTCCTGTCGACTATTTTTTTTGTCAGCTACTGTTTTATTGAAGGACACGAAAAAAACCGGACCAGCGAGTCACATACAGCTTTGCTGTAAAAACGTATTTCTTTTTCTTTAACGCCACCGATGGCTTGCTGGCACATTGCTCTCCGTAATTAACAACGTGGAAAGCCTCTTTTACTTCTCTCGTCCCCTTATCTCGGTGCCTTCCTAACATAGTGGTCTCATCGAAGGATGGTTTGCACTTGCATGTCCCGCAGTGCACCGATAGATGCCAGCCGACCTAGGCTCTCAGGGAATAGTCGTTTAGCATGTCGTTCAGGCACGTAGCCAGGATCTTGTTTCGGGGGGGGGGGGGGGCGCCCATGACAAAATGCTGTATGAGGGGAGGGGAGAGGAAACCCCAGCAAAATGGAAGATTTTGGGGGGCCCCGGGTCCCATGGGCACCCTCCTCTTCCCCCCCCCGCCCCCCCCCTCCCCTCGCTACGTGCCTGATGTCGTTTAAGCGTCCGGTTTGTGCAATATAAACCATGCCACAATAAAGGGGTATCTTGTATACAACACAGTCATGCTTGGCATGCTGTGTTGCTACAACTGTTTTTGGTAGCCCCTCCGTCTTCGAGTTGACCCTCCGTCTTCGAGTTGACCCTCGAACAAACTTGGCTCATTCTCTGGGGGCCGGCAAACACAACCGCGAAGCCATACGGGCCTCCTACTTTTTTTCAAAGTATGAGATACCTTGCACAAGTAGGGAATGGCAACAGTCCTCCTCCTGCCAAGGAGGAGGACTGTTGCCATTCCCTACCTAACCTAGTTGTCCGAGTGCATGCGAATGAGACGACAGACGAAGCCATGCGATCTCGCAGCAGTGCAGAGCTGAATAACTGCGGAAGATACGCCCGTCTTGACAATGTAGCACGAAATAGTTGACGCCGAGTATAAAGCTCTCTCATGCAAAAATGAAAAAAAAAAAAATTAGCGCCGCTAGTTTAATAATGTTGCAAACCCAGTGAGTGACTCTTGAGCAGACAAACACGAGTTCACCCGACTAACTCGACGAGGAGGAAACGCGCTTATCACCGGTGCACAATAACAATAAACTTGGCGACAACCGTCTCAGGAGTCCGAATCTGTCCCAGACAAGGATTACAAGTGTTGGCAGGTGCTGCCCTCAGCTATCTAGTCCCTTAGAGCCCTTCACGCGTCATCGGAAGTCTTGCCATTTCCTCGACAAGTACGAATACTAACACGCGACCGTTTCGTAACTTTGCTTTCCCCTGTGTTTTCTTCAATAAGAGCGCGGGAATGATATCATATATACGCTAAACCCGAGCAAAACCTGCTTCCTGGAGGGTTTTCTTTGGACATTCTTTTTTTTTTTATCAAGGACGTCTTCAGTTGACGGGTGTGACATATTTGCCACAATTAATTTTGTGTGTCGGAGCATGGTTACACCTGACGAACGTCGCTGAGGTAAGCTTTAGGAGAACATTTCGTAAGTACAGGATTTGCATTTTTTTAGGTGTCCCTCAGACTAGTGCAAAGTGGTCTTTGACTTGCTTCTCGCGTACTTACGGGAGACGGGACTGGGAGCTGTGTCTAATGCCTTTCGTCTGATGCCGCTTGGCAAGTGAGTGATTGCATCCATTATTATATACTATATGATTTTACCCACTTATTTTAGATAACATCATTGGAGCTATAGGAGCACTCAAAGAATTACACGAAAATGTCTTGCGAATACATTACACGCCTTCAAAACCTGCAATTTCTGGACTGAGAGAGCGAGTGTATTGGTTAATTTAACTTTATTTTCCAGAAAGAATAACAGCGAAGAATGACCGGACAGAAAAGCACGGTCTTTCACTTTTTCGCTTCACATTTTTAGGAAAAAAATAATGGAAACTTAAGTTTGCTTTCTCAATCAATTCAACAGCGAAAGGGAAATCACGGCGTCCTGACATACCATCTCACTGTTGTGGTATTCACTGGACGCCATATCTGAGCGCCGAGTGCTCACACTTCGTTCAGCAGCCACTCTTCCCCCCAAGCATTGTTCTTGAGGCTTTGTGCGCGCTTTCTTTTTTATCTGCGCACTTGAAGTGAGCCAAATACACAATTCCTCCGTGTATATGAAATGAATCTTCGCACAGACTTCTGGTATTCGGCAAAACGGAAACGTAATAACTTAAACGATACTGGTTTTTCTCGGAATGTCGATGACGTAATCTATTTATTTGCTTACAATACTGCAACCACGACACATATTTCTCGGCTAGGCCTTCATTAAACAAAGATGGCACTTCCTCTTTAATACGCCTGCCTTACAAGTGCTCGCCACAGAGGCGAACAATTGTCATGAATAAGCAATATAAGGAGAAATGTATCCGCCGAAGGGTCAAAAGCCTCTCGTTTGACAAACATCACAGGCCCTGTTTGAACGTGATTACGAGATGACACAAGTCAAATCAGTAACATAGCAAAAAATGTTTTTTTCTTAGAGGTTGGGATTGTTTGTGCGGAAGGCTTGGGGTCGTTGCCGAAAATATATAGGGTCGGCTGAATATCAAAAAGGGAGGGGGGGGGGGGGTTAGAGCTTTATAAGGGCCACCTTCCCTGGCAACGCCACTGGCTTGAGTACGGCTTTGGTTCTCTTTCTTAATTAATCTCTACCTTTTTTTAACTAAAAGCGGCACGCAGTGATTTAAAAAAAAAGAAAAGCGCCTATACGTGGCAATAAAAGTTGCGACAGCCTACACATGGCTTGCAGTGACGTCCCGTCAGCAGCCATTGTAATGGAATTTCTGCTTAGCGCGTACCTTCTGCAGCATTCGTTTTGCAACACCAAATTTGTTTTTCTCGTCAATGACAATTAGGAGTGACCACTGTACCCGTGGAACTTTCTGTGGCATTATCGACGAGGGGAGGAGTTCGCTTTCATCGGCATTTATGGACACTTTGGCCATTATGCACGCCCCTCTAACTACAGCCACAGAAAGTTATTCGCGAGGTTAGTGCAATGCGATGGCATCACGTGCAAGCCATGAATAAGAACTTAAAAAAAAACACAAAAAGCTTCGCCCACATGCACACACAAAACAAACAAACAAACACGGCTTAATGCTAATTGCGCTGAAGAGCATTAGACATTTTAGGGGAATTAGGTGAAACATTGTTTTATCGGTATACCGAGCGTGAAACAGTATAGGGTCTAGGAAGATGTCGCTTGCTTTCTGTGACGTGGACAAATGGTGAGTTCGTGGCGTGGTGTACAATACCTGACTGAGAATTCGTTCACCAACAGTATGTCGTGTGCCCACCTCACACCGACTGTGTAAATGTTCAACTGTATTCATGACCCGGGCCAGTAGTAAATGTCAACCTCCTGAAACAGGAGATGACTGATACTTGTTTCACGCATTGTGTACAAGGCTGTTTAGCGCTTCTGGCGCGAGTGCGTGGCTTTATCTAATGTCTTATTATCCTGACAGCGTGTGCCATTGAAAGTACATACTTGTCTTCACCGCCGTAGTAAATAAAAGTCCGGCTTTTAACGGGGCATCACTAATTTGCCCATTTATGTAGAAACTTAAGATACATTCAGGTCCCTTTTTGACTAGATATGTTATCAAAAGACGTACACGCTTCAAACCCCAAAAAGCATGGCTTCTTCCTCCGACAACAAAGTCTCGTAAGAACTACTTCGCACGGCGTATGACAATGCGAAAAACTTTATTTTTTTTCGTGAGGTTAAAACGAGTATAGGCATGTATATATGTCAAGCCACGCATGGGCTCGCGCAAGCATGCTTGACAGCGGTGCAGTGCAATGTACGAAGCGGGGTACAGGGCATGTTTACAAACGCTGCAGGTATACAAGCGGAAGCACGCTTCGTTTGACAACTGCAGTCGTTTTTGTCTTCGCATTTTTACCACAGAGAAGGATATACAGGCGCAAGGTGAATCCCATAAAAAGGCGGCCCACCAACTCATGTTTACAAACAAACCGGAGCTGCCCGGAGCGCCCCTTGCGGACGCCACCGGCGCCGCGCATGCGCGATGGGGGTGTGGGCAACAAGCTCGCCGTCGCCCATAAACAAACCATTGAAATGCGATGTTGTCGGCGTCCGTGTGAGTCCCCCTGCCCTTTTTCGCGTTCGAATTGTTGATTGTACGTCTTCCTGGCAATGTCTGACTACATGAGCGGCGTCAGCGAAATTAACGAGGCTCGTTACACCGCAAAACTTCGCGTGAATAATCTGACATGCGGCGATTCATTCCGCGTGGACGCCGCAGAATGTACGCTAAAGCCTGATTCACGTGATGAGATTTTGCTCGCAATTTTCAGTCGCGACGTCGCTCGGTCTGCAAAAGCGTGAAACGTAGCTGAGATGGTCGACGTCAATACTGAAAATCGCAAGAAGAATCGGACCAAGGGAATCAGGCATAACAAGTCAGTGATGGCCGCTGGTAACAATAATCAACATCTCCTTGTATCTACTGTTTACGACGAGCCTGCTTACCAACCTTTAAATTTAAGTCTTTGAGGCCTGCACCTACTTCTTGTCGCAGACCGGGCCAACTTTTGGTCTACGGGCCGGCGTCGCCTAAGAGAGCAGACGACAAGCAGAAACGTTTGAAAGAGCAGACGACAGTTTGAACGATCAGGCGGCCGTTTGAACTTGAAGACGCACGGAACGTAGTCCGCAGGTAGTCCGCACAACTTCTGACGGTTTTCTGGCGTTCATGTTGGAACAAAGCAAATAAATCTGATGACCACAAGTATCCGTGAATTCAACCCAATGTGCTTCCCGCCCAAGCAATCGTTGTCCGACGGCGTCTGCTTTTCCCCTTTCACGGCACATATCCAGATTCCCGGACGAACCGAGCACGTGAAAACTGACCTTCAAACCTTTCTCGACACTTTTGGTAAGACTCCAGTCGCGGCGTTTTGACGAGAGGGCAGAGTTTTGTCTGGTTTCTTTCAAAACAACGCAGGAATACACGTCTGGCATGGGGGACTTCTGCCCACAGCCCCAGACCGGAAGTGCGACCGACGCGCCACCACCGCGCCGTGACGTAACAGAGATGAGTTCGTGTATAGAGCTCGTGCACTGGGAATAGCTTCTAGTGTGGATGCTTGGTCTTCACTCGCTGGGGCGGGGAACACCGGAAAATCGCCGCATGACCTATAGACGCTTTACACACGCGCCAGATTACAGCCGCCATAGCTGACCTTCTCTTGTCTTACGGAGATACCGAGCCACTCAAACGGGCGTTGACGAGCCTCCAGAAAGGCCAATGCTGGGAAGAAGGACACAATACAATTTAAGGTGGCAATAACATGGCTTGCTGCGGTAAAGATAAATTGAAGAAAATGGATTAAGAGGAAACAAAAACTGAAGGTCAGTTATGGCGGCGCCCATGCAACAGCCAGCTGCTAAGCGTCTATAGACCTTTCCCATGTTTACAAAATCACAGTCCAGCATGCGATCTTCACAACTCCAACACGTGCGTAGTTCGTCGCAGTTTGAGCGAAAGCACGCGCCATACGAACGAACACACAAAATGGAACCGGCCACAAGCTCTTTTTTGGAAAGGTCTATAGATCTTTCCAAAAAAGCGTGTGGCCGGTGCCATTTTGAGTGTTCGTTGTTTATGGCGCGTGCTTTGCTCGCTTTCCGAAGCGTTGAACACGCACGTGCTGAGGTGTGAAGATCGCACGCTGGACTGTGATTTTGAAAACATTGGAAAGCTCTATAGGAAACCAAAAGGGGTGTCTATAGAAACCGGACAGATATCACGTGTTAATGGCTCAAATCTTAAAAGGGTGTCCTGTAAAATTTTGTGTTTCAGAAAACAACTAAATTATATTGTTATTTCTGTTTAGAAATATCTTCCGCGCAATATTTTCGAATTTTTAATCCTCCCCCGTACGAGTAATTAAATTTTAAACAGAACCAAACTGCTCAGATTTCACCCGCGAAACACACGGCGTTTTCGTTGGCAACAGTGGTAGCTCTGACGTAACGTCATGCAAAGAGAGCCACGACAGCTCTCGACTGCTGTCCCAGTAAAATAACTTCGCTCTAAGAAAGACAAGATTTACGGTAGTAAGGGAAGCTCGGTTTTTTGGCGACGGTCTTTTTGTACGCACTATCAGCCACCTTGCTTAAAGCTGGGAATAAGTCAACGCTCGCGACTTTGACGTTACCATGCCTGTTGTGACGTCACGACACGACTGGCCACGCATACTTGCGAAATTTTAAGCGTGCAGTTGCGTATATTGATGTTCATAATTGATTTAACGAATATTGAGGCGCCTTTTTAATAAAATAAATAACACATGTGACTATAATTCAGCCCACTCTACGTGACCAGCAAAGCACAATTTGCTTCGAACATGCAAGTTCGCAGATACTGCTGTCGTCATGTCTGCATGCAGCGAACACCGTCTCTTTTGTATGATGTGCGAGCAATGTGGCTGCGGGTTTTAAAAAAGCCGGGGTCACACTGCCTTTGTCCGTCGTACAAAAGAAAGTCCGCATACAGATTCGAACGCGAGTCACTGCAGAGATCCGTGCTTCGTATGCCGCATGGCCATTAGTTCGACGAGGAAACTTGGGCACGTGGCATCTCGAACCACGGATATTGCGGTCACTCGTGTTTGGCAGATTGTCTTTTTGTGTGATGTATGAGCAGTATGACCCCGACTTGAGGCAGGGCAACTGGCATCCGCCATGTCTCTGCTCGCGTGGGCAAGCACATGTAGTTGCAAATCTTCATGTCACCCAAATTGTAAAATGATAATATAGCCGAACTTTAAGCTTCCTAGTTCGAAACTTACGTAGGGCTCCAGAAAAAATTAAAAGAAACTGTTCGTTGCTTTTTGGTAAGACCTAAAATTGAATATGCCGCAGCCCTGCACGAAACAATCTAAAGTTTACATCGAAGATATTTCACAGGCAGGTTTTTTTCTTTAGGAATTACAAAGCGTAGCTCCCTTTCCGTAAAAAATAGGGCCAAGAACCTTGCCCTGATCAACGGAGTGACGGCTACGCAGACGACCGAGTCGAGTTGCAAGACGCGTTTGGCTCGCGTATTGATAGATAGCGGCGTCGGGAGCAGTACGTCCGAAGGTGTAGCCGACCAGCGAAAGAAAGCAGACGACACGCAGACGAAATCCACTGGCAGCAAAATCGCCGTCGTTATGCAAACGCGTCTTTTTTCACTCCAAGTTTTGCTTTTATTGGCCGCATTAACTTTTAAACCAAAGGTACATTGAAGAAAAGTCCTTCCATTCTGGTAAAAGTGGCGCCATTCATTGTTATGGAAATGCTCGAGACACGTTCCAGCGCGCCACTTCTGAGAAGAACATGGCGTCTGGAAATCTAGCTCAGTGCTGCGCAGTGCCGCCATGATCTTCCCAAGGGCTGCACGTTGCCCGCGCCTCGTGCATCGACGCACCTTGCGCTACTTTTAAAACATGAAGGGGCTTTAGTCTCAATAAGGAGGTAGCACTATCTATCAATACAAGCGTCAAACGCGCCCCGCCAGTCGACTCTCAGTCGTCTGCGTCGCAGCCCGCCGTTGACCCTGGCATGGGTCAACGGCGGGCTGCGACGCAGGTCACTTTTTCACAGGTCAGAGAGCCACAGGTCGCTATTTTTACAAGAAAAAACTGACCTGTGAAATACACCTTGACGAAATGTTTAGATTGCTATGTGCAGGCGTCGATTTTTACGGTCCATTTCAGATTACTGTTTCACTTCATGATGTACCGCAGGAAGGCTACAAGCGAGCTCCTTGTTCTGGGGCACATCCCGGCCGCACAAGCTCTCGTACATTAAGGGCATCTGCAACGCTATGAGCTCGCGCTTCTAGCCTACGCTGCGGTACAACATAAGGTGAAACAGATTATAGATCGAGCCTGGCGACTTAGGAGCACCCTATATATCCAAAACCTGCCAGCAATATCTTTACAGGGAAATTATAGTAGAAATGCAAGTGTAACAGGGATGACATTTTTAATTGGATGGGACTCTTTATCCTAAAGTTATCCTAAAGACAAGAAATTTTCGACTGGAGGTTTTAGTCTGAAGTTTTCCATGATTTGACGGGGAATTGACAAAACCAAGTACTTAAATATACCAAACTACGTCTCAAATCGCATGTAGACGATTCGAGAAAGATAAAGGGAATATTATGTCGTACAAATTATTGAAATATATATATATATATATATATATATATATATATTTGAACAATTATTAAGTTGAACGAGCTGTGCCAGAGGCATATTTAATGCATAATGACATGAGACCATTCCTTTCGGAAGCTGGTACCCATTTTAGATTTTGTCCTCTACGTGCACGTTTTATGGGTTTTGAACAGCCTTTATTGTATATTATATTACTATCATATTATTGTGTGTTCTCGAATGCGTTAGCATCAAAGCGCTCTGTTTTTTGACGAAAACCCGGGGCCGGCAGTGTCCTTCGTTTGTCAGCTACAGGGAGAGGCTGACGCGTACGACGCTCCTACTGGTCCGAAGCGCTGACGTCAGCACGCGTCAAAGTCTCCAGCTTCTCTCCCCGTGGCTGACAAACTGAAAGACACTGCCGGGCGCCGCGCCAGCGCTCGGCCTCGAGTCAAGTTCGAAGTTTGAGCCGAACTGTGACGTAATCGCCGTGTCCAATCTGGGCCCAGCGTTGGCCTTCTCTGAGGATGCCATCTCATTCAGCACTACGGCTTTGTTATCTCAGAAGGTGTTGCGCCGCGGCGGAATGCGAGCGCAGGGACGTCAGCTAGGGTCAGCGACACCCAAGGCCCGGCGCGACCCCCCCCCCCACACACACACAAGCCCCTGTAGCGCGGCTGTGCGCGCGTGCACAGTTGACAGTTGCCGTCGCTGCCGTCGCCGGTTGTTCTTCGCTCTGGGTTTCCGTAGTAGCGGTGCGTGGGCTGTGATGTGTGTGTGTAGTTAAATCGGTGGATGCGGTTCCCTCCACGAGTGATATGAATGCCGGTTCCTTCCACGAGTGGTATGGATGTGGTTTTTTTTCTGTTCACGAGTGATATGCATGACCGTATTCAAGGGCGTCGACGTACTCTTGACAGGCAGAGAGTAAGCAGAAAAGGGTGTAAAAATTACAGGAAAATCCACTGGTGGATTCTTAGTGAATCCTTTAGCATGACCCTTGGGAAGCGTCACACACGTCCCCCTTAGGGAATCGCTAACACTGACCCCGTAACGAGGCGAAAAAGAGGCAACAAAAGTGGAGGTAGTCATATAGAAAGCCAAAAGAAAAAAGTGAATGGTCAGCGTAAGCGTTTCTGAAAGGGGGACAGAGTTTCCAAGGGTCATGTTATGAATTTCAAATAATCCACAATGGATCTGCTGTATTTCTGTGTTTTATATTTGAGGGCTGGTTGTACCTGCTATAATGTTTCGGCGCTATAGGTCTTTTCCGTCAGTTTTTCCTGCCAAAGTTACCACGCGCACTGCACGCGTTTGCGTATCTGACACTCCAATCGGGGCGCCTATTGCATTAGTCTAAACTTCTCAAAACAAATTGCTTTACAAAGTTTGTATTCTGGAAAAAATTACAGTTTAAATTAAGACAGAAAAATTAAGTAATTTTGTTGTTCTGCTCTCACGTTCTTGGGATTAGCTAAAGAATATCAGTTTTTTTTTCACTTATTTTACTAGGATCCAAGCTGCTGGCACGTACTGAAGGATTCTTTAACGACATCAAACACGCAGCGCCTAGAATATTAAAATTTCAACGACCTCGCCTATAACAACAACACCAAAACAAAAGGCTATATTCTTACACGCCTTGTCACATATAACACTCAAAACTTTAGATCGACGTAGAGTGCACTGATGTTGAACCGACGGTACCAACTTCCACGAGCAGCCTACTAGCCGAGTTCTACGAACTTGGTGAAGTAAGCAGTGTCTAGCGCTACGTCCGACATGTGTATGATTACGTCCAAATCTCCGCCTTCCCAAGGCTCACGGGGGAGAGAGGGAGGGCGGGGGGGGGGGGGGGTTAGGTATACGCGTTTCAATGCTCCATCCGGACGTAACGCTAGCCACAGCGAAATAAGCAACGTACGTGTGACTCGACTTGCATAGAAATGTAACCGAGGTTTTCTTGGCCCTACGGCAATACCTCCGTGTTTTCTTTTCTCGTAGTTTTTATACATATCTATTATATAGCTGGTTCAGTGGTGTGTATCGCACAGTCATCAAGTCTCTCGTAAAAGTTGGGGCTCGCCAGTTTGATGTCAGTGTGTTTTACGTCGAACTGAAGCTTTGGGGTGTATCAGATGTGGCAAGGGGTGTAATGGCTACACCCTTTTTTTAGAGCTGGAAGTGGCGGATTGACATTAAGCAGACCTGGATTGAGAGCCCAACTCTACTAGAGGCAAAAACGCTTTTCACACTTGTTCACATTTGAGGTTACACAAGACGTTGTCATTACAGTTTTCGTTGCCATTACAGTCTCTCCTTCTGCTTCCATACCCATTTCAACAGAGGCCGAGCGCACTTGCCTCATTGAAGTGCGGCGTCGTGACTGCATCGTCGCCAAAGACATGTGCAACATGACGGCGTTCGTCCCCCGAGAAGGAGTGACTTCAGGATGAGAGAGTGCGCTGTGCTCTTCAACATATTGGTTACATTGTACCCGTGTTGCACCGTGCAATTTCGAGAGTGGTTGCAGCCTTAAACGGGATTTCTCTGCGACATGGCATGAGGAAATACTGGCTCGAGTCGAATATAGCTGCATGGACTTCACAGTTGCAAAGTAATTTGTAGTGCCGAAGCTACTTGATCCGAAACAGATTTTCGCACACCCATAATCTATGATAACTTTCAAGTCGCCAGCGTGGGTTGCTGTGTGTTGCTCCTGCATGTAGTGTGTTGCTTCTTTGTTTGGAAGCAACACACTAAATTATTCATGCTCCAGAGTAACGTGACTTTTTCAGCCATCTTGGTGTCCGTCTCTCAATGACCAGACGATGCCTCGAAGATGCTCAACCACGTGACACTGACAATCGGAGCCGCCCAAAAATTCGGCCGTCACAAGCAGAAGTGCGCAAAAAATAATGAAGCAGTTTGACAACTTTTGCTGAGACCGAATGCAAACCAAACAACACTCGGAGACATCGTGGACTGTAGTGTGAACAGATTGGGCGGTATCAACAACTTTTGGTGAGCTCGTTTGGAACGCATCGCGCAATAGCCAGGTACAGTCGTCTCCTCGATGAAAAAAGGGGAGAAAAAAGCTCGAGGTACATCTAAGCATTTCTTATGAGTTGTGAATTTGCGACTACGCTGTAGCCGCCCGTCCGCTCCCCTCGTCGTCCGCTGCGTACCAGCGCGCGCGCGCTTCGGGATCTCGGAGGCCATGGCGCAGCGGCCAATGGAACGGAAGACGCGCGGAAACTATCTCGCCGTTCTCGCGGCCCCCAACTGATGACGTCAGCTCGCTCCATGGAGACAGTCAACGCTTTACGGGTACGTGTCTGTCATCGCAGGCTCCGTACCGCTGAACGCCGCGCAGCGTAGCGGTTTCCCGGACGCGGAATGGCCTGCGTGGACGGACTGTAGTGGGGACGGCTGGCAGCGTGGCTTGTTCGCCTCGTGGCTCCGGACGCCGCCCACGGAACATCCCGGTTGCCACAACGGTGAATGCCCACGACTCGTTTTCTGTGTGCGCACTTTTCGATTTACAGACCGTTCCCCGTACAGCGGGGGTCCCCAAACTTCTTTCTGACCAAGGGCCGGACTCTGTCGCCGTCACCGGGGGGCCGGAAAATAGAGATGTAAACATGTGAACGAGAAATAAACTAATTAAATAATTCTAAATAGGCAATTATCAAATACAAAATTGAAAGTTAGAGTGTGTGCGCACAAATAGTCAGTTCCGTATCTTCTGGTATCTTAGTTTACGCGGTTGACGCGCGTTGCGGCGAAGAGCCAGTGTGCGCTTATTTTTTGTGCGCGCCGTAGTGCGGCTCCGTTTGAAGTGAACCGTGTGTCGGGCTTCATTGAATGACCACGTGGCCTGCCGCGGCCTGTTTAAAGACCGCGCGCTGGATTTGGCTATGGGTTGCGGTTTGGAGACCCTGCCCTGATAGGTTCCCGAACTGGAATTTCTAGGAAATCAAGGGGTTCCTGGACACCTTCGAGGGTTCTTCTCGGATACATCGTGGATCTCCGATATTCTCAAGAGCTCAGGGATACCCTCAAGAGCTTTTCAGGACATTCTCAAATGTTCTCTGTGATTCCCTCAAGGGTTTCCCGAGACTCCTCAAGGGTATTACGATCTCCCCGAACCTCCCTCGACCGTCCCTCGGCTCCTGGTCTTCCAGTCCAAGCACCATTGCAGCAGATCTGGAGGCCACTCTTACCGATATAATTATGGGCTTTCAAAGACGCGTCATTGTCTGCAAAGTCTGCAGGCCTTCCCCACTGCTGTATTGCGTATCAGTGCCGGAAACTTGAGGAGTTTCCGGTTGCCAGTCTGGAGGTACGATAAGGGTTACTAAAGATCGAAAAGTCCGAGAACCCCTTCCTGCAAAATCTTCTAGAGACACCAAATATGTCAGCGACTGACCATCGGCACTCCGTTCATTCCTCGATTATCTTGGTCGTGCTTTCATAGGCCAGACGGGAGACTTCGAGAACATGCGGCTCCTCTTGGCAAAAATTACGGTTCCCACTTGCCAGGGCATTGTAAAACTTGTGGTTGTTCCGCCCTATGCAGTGACGGTACGCAGGTGGAGGGACGCAACAAAGCGAAGGTTACGAAAGAGAGTTGCTGGAGGCGGCGAATATAACATGCTTGCGACAAAGAAGTTTGAATCAGCGTCGCATCGGTGGTATTCGTTGGCAACCGTAAAAGAGTAAAACTTCGTCAACACTATCTAGGCTTGCAAATATTAACACGGCGCTTTTTCATTTTACTCGCCCGGTTTGTGCGGCGAGTGTGATGTAGCTGTTTTGCTAACTTTTTAACAAGTAGATGTACATATTTACTGACGTATGAGCAATATGCACTGAAACGAAGTATGTTG
>JAZHYW010020487.1:0-11272 GCA_037355805.1 Ixodes ricinus
CAACCGTCGCGCCAGATCCGTTTTTTTTTTTTTTTTGTCTTCCGGAGTTGCCGCCGACGCCGACTGGCGCTTCGAGCGGGCGCGAGGGCCGCGCTGATTGGCCCGTGCGCTCCCTGTCCTGGCACGTGAGCACCTCTCCCCTTTCAAGGCATCCGCTCTGCGCGTGGAGACACTGCATGATCTCCGGTCCCAGGGCACCGGCGCATTCCAGGCGCTTGACTCATAGGCGCACTCAAACCTTTTCCCGCGCTTCTCCGCGCTTTTCAATAGGGAATGGTTAATTATTTTAAACTGGGCATACTGCTAGCTTGACCTGTTCAACGAGCACTTTCTTATGGATATGAAATCAGCATGGATGCTTATGGATGTGAAATCAGCATGCGATTGGTGTTGTAGTAAGCTGATGCCCAATTTTTCTGACTTTTTTGTTAATTAATTCATTTGAACTTGTCCCATGACCCACACAAAGCATGGTGCAGCAGTTATTGACGTTTTTATCTGAAGTTTTGTAGAATTTAAACTGGTTTGACCTATTTCTGGGAAGAAAATATTAAAAACAATCTTTAAGAATATCTAAGTATGTTGGCTCTTACTTTTTGGATTGATGAAGTGTTCTCTAGCTAAATAAATAAAGCTGACCTTTCTTGTGGGCATTAATATGCCATCAATTCATTTGCATATAAATTAATTGTTTGTAGTATAATGTCGCCCAGTGACAATCGTGATAATGGGTAGAACATGGCAAATAAATAGCTTCAACGCTGTTAAGAGAACCGTTTGTCGCGACTTTATTTTGCACAGTGAAGGTTACGAATGACGCTGCGCTATTCAATTCGCACACCCCTACAAATAAAGTTAGAAAGAGGGGTAAAACTTGTCACCAGACTGGCCGAACTGCTCCAATCTGGCGACCAGATTGACCAATCTGGTCACCAGATTGGAGCAGTTCGGCCAGTCTGGTGACCAGTTTCGCCAATCTGGTGACCAGTTAGGCCAAACTGGTCACCAGACTGGCCGAACTGGTCCAACTGGTAACCAGATTGACCAAACTGGTCACCAGATTGGCCTAACTGGTCACCAGATTAGGCCAATCTGGTGACCAGTTTGGCCAATCTGGTGACCAGTTTGGTCAATCTGGTTAGCAGTTGGACCAGTTCGGCCAGTCTGGTGACCAGTTTGGCCTAACTGGTCACCAGATTGGCCAAACTGGTGACCAGTTAGAAGGCAATCTGGTGACCAGTTAGATCAATATGGTTACCAGTTAGACCAGTCTGGCTACCAGTTCCACCAGTTTGATTTCCTGTTTGACCAGTCTGACCAGTCCAAATACCAGTTAGACCAGTTTAAATACCAGTCTGACCAGTTAGATTTTCAAACTGGTCTTTCCAATAGGGCGGAGTTATCAAAACAATCTACTAAAACTCTATAGCGACAGAACCCTATTGAAAAATCCACCAGACCGGTTAGGTGTGTCCTAGTGTTTGCTGGTGTAAACATCAGACCGGCCTGGTATGTTCTGGTGCGCACATCAAACCAGCCTAACATGTTCTGGTGTGACCACAAGAACACATTAGGCTGATTTGGTGTTCCCATCACACCAACCAAGTGTGGTCTCATGGGCACACCAAAGCACACTAGGCTGGTCTGATGTGCACACCAGAGCACACTAGAATGGCTTGATGTGCACACTACATCAAACCAGACCAGTCTAATGTGCACACCACGGTACACTAAACTGGCCTGATATGCCACACATGCACACCAGGGTGCGTCTGGTGGCAGCACTCATTACGAATATATGTCTGGTGTTGAATGAAAACATGTTTTCTTGTAATATAAAGATGTATAGAGCTCAAACACCACATTTGATTTTATAAGGTGTTTAATTGAAGGGGCGATACAACGATTCAGTTCGAATACGTACTTTGTGTAACCATGCTGACACAGTGTAAAAAACGTTTACCCATACCCTCCAGCCTGATGCACAGCATAGAGGTTTGTCTCGTCAACAATCGTCAGCAGCTTGTCATCAATGAAAACTTGAAAATATTTCATTGGGCCAACAGAGGGTTCCGCAGGCTCCACAAAACAACTGTCTTCCTTTTGGCAGTCAAAAACTTGCGGCGGTGACCTTTGTTTTTCTTGACATTGGTAGAACTCAGACAGAACGGGCGTTTCGCCTTCAGTTTCGTTATCGCCTGGAAGTTCTGTTGTTAGGCCCTTCGTTGGCAAATTCTTCTCGTCACCGTCACTCACCTACCAGTGGCGTACCAACTTGTTCTTGCGTGGGGGGGTAACCAGACCCTCCCTCTACCCCCCCCCCCCGGGGCCAGGGGCGGTGGCCTTGGTTTCTATGAAGTGAAGACAAACGTTTACACTGTACTTACGTTTACATGGATGCGACAGCAGCGCATCGGATCCAGTTAACGAATCGAAACGTTCCATGTAAACGGCTCGGTTCGGATCCGATCCGATCCGATCCGATCCGATCCGCTGGGACGGAATGGTTCGAGAAGGTCAATCCGAATCGAGGCTCTTCATGTGTACGCTAGCGGATCGAATCGAGCTCTCCGAGCGAGAGATCACGGGAACGTTGCGTTGCTTTCCGGTAGCGGATGCGGACGGCCTGGACGACCGGAGTGGCGGCAGCAAACTCAGGTGGTGGTAGAATTTCCCCGTGTGGTTTTCACTCACAAGAAGACGGAGACATTCCTTGCACTAATAAGTGAATGTTAGCTCATTACTGGACTCGCGCCGGCAGCGCAACGAACCCTGCTTATCACATTACCATTCCATTTCTCTTAATAACGACTTCGAACGTCCGTGAGTGCTCAGAAATCGTCACATGACATCGTCTTAAAAAAAAAATTGTCTAAAAAAAAGAAAAAAAAACGAGAAAGAAAAAAAAATAATGTGACGGGCATCTGTACCTGAAGGTACAGATGGAGTCGCAATTTTAACAAATTGACGAATGCCGCATCGGACGTAACGTAGTGGTGGTTCAACGGTACTTCTGTGTTAACATCATGTGTCGGCCGTGAAGCGTAACATTCAATAAGGTTGCGTAAGTTAAACAGGACGCAACTTTACTTTTATTCCCGTCGGACGTAGCTTCCATTTTCATTTCGAGTTCCGTCGGACGTCACGCTAGACAATGCGTAAGTCGTAACAGGCGTACACCTCAACTACGCCCGATGACGTAGTAGTTTAATGACAGCCAGCTTTTGGCTGGCTGCGTAATGTTGTTACGTATGCGTCGGTAGCTGTGTTAATGTTGAAGGTGGCAACGAAGACGGCATAATAAAGGTTTGTCCACGCGACAACCAGCGAAACAAAATAAAGTTGCTCAAACACCAAACAGAGCGCCAAAACCGCTGCACTGTCAGCCATTTTCGCTGCTCCCAGAGTGCCGCTGCGAGCTCAATTGCGACTTCCGCCACGCTAGGCAAACCGGAGACCCCATAAACAATCGAAAGGTCACGAGGTGCCACTACTGGTCGATGCGAATCCATGTAAACGTAGCCAATGATGTAAAGTTAAGTAGGAATATCCGTTTCGCGGAGGTTTTTTTTCCAATTGTTTTTTGAAGCATTGATTAGGATTTTCAGCGCTTAAAGGGGCCCTGCAATCATAATTAAGCGTCTACCTTTTTTGCGGTTTCCACGTCTCTTGGGGTTCGGGCAAGCCAGCGGGCACGGAGAGAGTCACTAAATATCAGTGCGTCATATTTTAAACCGGACGACGCGGAAACCGCCTCCACCGACGGGGGCGACCCGCGGTACCGAAAGCGCGTAATGTGACGTCTTAGGTCCTGGGCTTACTACTGGTCAGAGCCGCTAAAAGCTTCTTTTAGTCGAAATACAAAATATAAGTGGCGCGAACCGTTTCAATTATTTATAAAAGTAGTTTTTGTTCAGTATTTGAGATCAGAAAAGAAACAAATGCAGTTTATAAAGTACGGAAACAAGAAATGATCCGTCGACATACCCGCCACCAATCGGTGGAAAAGGCGGCGCCTACTAGAAAAGAGTAGTGGGATCAGGCGCCGACACGGAAAGGTCCCGGATGTACGCGGCGGCGCGGCGGCCGTAGGGACCGAAGGACCCGGCCGGCTCTGAGCGTTCCTAAGGCCTTCGGTGAGCAGCTTTGTCTTGCGGTTTGGCCGTTTCGCGGTATGGCAGCGCGAAGTGGCTCCCATTCTGAACTGATCTTTACCTCGTGTTTGCTGTCGTTTGTGGCCAATGAAGTGTCATGCCGAATTTGTGTTTAATCGCGCAGCAAATGCAATGAGAGCCGCTCTAGCTGCCCGCTACATACAGCCTATCCAGAACAGGCTTTAGTGGCGCCCTCTCGCGCCGCCGACACGGAGTACGGCAGCCGTGAGCGCTCGCTCAGCTCACCACCCCTCGTCTAGTTCACGGCCACTCAAGCAACCAAGGACGTCATGAAGGAGGTTATTTTTTGCTTGTTTTTGTAATTTTAATTTGCCTATAACTTCTAAAATAAATCGAAATTCGAGAAAAGAGAAGTGGCATTAAGTTACTACGTTCAGTGCGCTCAGGTTTGGTGCAAATTAAAAATTAGTAAAAAAGCCATTGCAGGGCCCCTTTAATAGAGAACTTGATGTTACTGATGATCATATTAACACTGTGCAGCGGCACTTAGGTTGCCTAATTGTTGTTTTTATCCGATCTGGAGCGCGAGCGCTGCTGCTTCCATTTGTCCGTCGGCTGCGCGTCAAGTCACCGCCTTTCACACTTCAAATTCTACAACGGGAGAACACACACTCAATTTTCTTTGGTCTGTGGGGTTTAGGGGTTTAGTGATTAAAGACAACAAGAGACAATTCCAAGGGCGGGAAAAGGCACAATCACATGTTTATTGTCCATATAAATCCACCGGGCATGCAAAGATCCAAAACAGAAACTAAAACATCAAACGAAAAAGGAAAATTAACATAATACACATATATTCGCATTGCTTGGGATCCCTGAATGTTATAGGCTTCCAAATGTGACTTTTTTTTTCTTCTGCGGTTCTGAAGACGAACTTCCTCATGACTTGCACTAGAGCGAGCGCAGCAGGTTCTCTCTTGGTGAACATGAAGGAGAATGAGATGAGTAAGTCGGGACTGGGACATCGTCGACCGGAGGTGTCTTCAAGCGCCGGAGGCCGCTGAATGATCTCTCCGAAGTCGCCAAAATAGGCTGATCAGAATCAGCATCAGGCTAAAATATGAAGCGTGAATCCCCAGGCGCTCTTTGAATCCTTCTGAAGACGGTGATTTCCCTTTCGCTGAGACGACGAGGATTTGTTCTAGCCTCAGGAGCATGTGGGGACCATCCTGTGGGAACCGTCGTGGCACTTCATTGATGAGCCGGTCAACAACCGCATAAAAACCTTGTTAAACTTTCTGGTCGAGGTGAAGCTGTACCGGCGGCGAAACAACACCGAAATCTTCCCTCTCCTTTTTGACATCGCAGCGTTGGGGACGCAAAATACATCATCAAGGTCGCGCAGCCTCGGCCAAACTTGTCTCGTTTTTGAACCCAGTCCCAAGTAAACAATAGGGAGTTTTAGTAGACCGCGTTCCCCCCTCCGCTAAGCCCCTCCGCTACCCGGAACTCTACAGCCAAGGCCATCGGCACGCAGGCGCAGTGGCGGTTTCTTCGTTGCGGAAGGCTTAACAAAGGGGGAAACACGGCCTACTAAAACTCCCTAATGACTAATGGCGTTGTTTGCGCGCTTTCCATGGAGTTGGAGGTTGGAGCTCATGTTTTGGGAGAGCTCGGCAGCAACGATAAAGCATAAGGAAGCTCTCTGTTTTTATTTTATTTTGTTCAGTGGACCTCAACCGCTATATCGGTTAAAATATTAATCGCAATCAAAGCTTTAATCAAATATTCGGAAGGTCGATCGGTTAATCGCCCAGCCCTACTTTATCAAAAAGTACATTCTCGCGAGAGCCTCACTCGACAGCTTCTTATTTCGGAAAACAAACTTCTGATTGTTCTAACTAAACGCCAACATTTACAAACTTCGCTGTTGCTTTTATCAAGGCAGGGGGTGAAAGGTAAATAACAATAATTTCCACGTGCATACTTCCATTGCATCCAACTCTAACTGCAGTAAACAATACGGAATGTGACATGCCAGCAATCATGCCCATGTGCTGACGCAGGTGAATGAGTCTGTCGGGACATTTAATCGAACACTATTCCTTCGAAAGCCATTCCACGAAGTGGCGTTGAACCGAACGCCACTTCATCGCAAGAAAAAGAGGAGATAGGGGGGGGGGGGGCATTTGAGCTCAAACAACCATATTACCCTACTGAGGGCAGAACATAAGGAAGGTGTAGAGACCAAATGTAGGTCCTACACATTTATTTACACTATTTACACTTTACAATGTCCAACGTTATGAGGGATATCTTCGGTACCCACCGAGATCGTCGGCCGTGCTGCACGCCCAGTCGAGTGTCACGCGCTACCGGACCTTGCGCTCCTCTTCTTCTCTTCTTGGCGCTCGGCGCCTACAAAGATAAAGAAATCACGAAAAAACAAATATTAGTAGTTATCAGCTGCCCTCAAGCATATTATATTAAACGAGATGATAACCATTATTTACTTGGAGCAAGCAGGTTCCGAGACAGCAGGGTCGACCGGATGACCGAGACGTCGGGAGCGAAAAAAGAACACCGTTGGTGGAAGGCGACTCGGGATGGAAGCGGGATATAAAAGCTCGATGTCTCAAAACAGACACTGATTAGTTACATGTCTACACTGGCAACGTCAACATAACAGAGTACATATCGAAGGAGCTGGTTGCGTCTTTTTAAGATGATCTCGCAGCAGAACTTCTGTGAAAATACGAACTTTTTGAGAATCAAGATGGCCCTGGGGTGATGCCATTGTTAGGCCTTTATACTCTAATCTTCCTCCAATTTAAAAAAAAAGTTTCTCTCAACGAAAAGAAAAAAAAAGCTTGGCCTTTAGTTCAGATGCAATTTCGCAGTGCAAACGCTTACCAGCATAATTCCCAATCTGCTCACCAAGTGGTGCCGCCAGACAGTCTCCAAATCGCCGGTCTTTTAGCTTTCCGCAGTTGCAGACAAGTACATGCGTCAAGGAAGCGTGATTCCCCGATGCCATCGAGATTCGGGAGAAGTGCGCGCTGACCTTGTCGGAGGGATAAACGCGTTCATGGGGTCCGCCCGCAAGTCGAGACGAGTTGGTTTCTTCAACGGTCCTTTGCACAGACTGTCGAGATGACGCGGAGCCGCTAGGATAATCCATACTTGTTGGGAATTTCCTCCTCCGATGGAAACTCAAGCCGCCTCCCTCCGGATTATTTACTTAGGCGGCACGACCTGACAGTGCGAATTTCAAATACTTCCCGTGCGAATCCCATGGGCGCCGTCGGCCAGTGTATGCCTTGCCCAGTGGCGGCAGTTTCAGGGGGGCAAAACACATGCCTTGCCCCCCACTCCGAGAACTGGGAGAGCGAGCGCCCCTTGCCCCCGGTTGGTACGCCCATGCACTTCACTATCACTAGATCCCGCATCGGACACTGTTCCACTTTCCGGAATCAAAACCACACAGGGACGGTCGCAACTCCGTGTCTGGTTGGAAGATCCTGATGGAATTTCTATCGGGCAGCAGTAGAATACGAGACCTAAAAGAAAAGAGCACCACGTCAAATTTTATCAGTAAACAAGTCAACATAGGGATGTACTAAACCACGCCAAACAGGAAGTTTTCTCCCTACAATTACATCTGATTCCTCGTGCATAGGCATGTAAAATTCTGAGTGAACGCCCGCCCTAAGCTATTGCCCAACCTATTTACCTGGTAAAATATTTATCGGCTTAAATCTACCGAAACACTGCCACATCTAAGCACGGAAGGGAACTCCACAGAAATCACAGAGTTATTATGCGACTTTTCTCTTAAGCCTGTTTCACGTGCAGCGACTGTGCGAACAAAAATTGGTGCGACAGCCGACGCAGCGAGTGCGATAGCAATGTTTGGTTTCACTAGCTCCAACGACTGCGCGATTTCTGTCGGAACGGCCTGCTGTTCGGATGCGGACGCGACGCGTTTGACTTCGTCTAAAATAAAACAAAAATGTCTTAATAAGCACAAATGTTTTAGGAATCTAATATGTAATAGAAATTTCTAATAATTAAGCCTTTGTGGTTAGCGTTATGTCCGGACGGAGCACTGAAACACGTGTACCCTAACCCCCCCCCCCTGCCCTTCTCTCTCTCCCCCGTGAACCTAGGGAAAGGCGGAGATTTGGACGTAACTTGGGTTACGTCGGACGTAACACTAGATGCTTCGTAACTAAGCATTAAACCAGAAGCTTTTATGTGTCTACATTTATTTTCGCGGATGATTGCTGGCTAATGAGCGGCTGGATGACGAGAATGCGATCGCACCGACTCTTCGGCAAAATACCAACTTGGTGGAAAACAATCGCAGAGCCGCAGCGGCAGTGCGACTGCGATTTTAATCGCACATCTAATAAATCGCACCGATTTCGGGCGAGAATCCACAGCATGTGAAACAGCCTTTACACGATACGCATATCTACTATGTACTTCTGCCAGACTTTCATACGTTTCAGGATAAAATACGTCTGCGCTATGGAATCCAGAACTTCTAAAAATGCTAAATTAACATATTTCAGAGCAAGTACAGCTTACCTTTGTAACAGCAGGTCGAAATGCGTAGCACGACGCGGACAATACGCGTCCTGGGCGCCGCCATGCACATCGGAGCCGACGGATAAAGCCCCTTCATGTTTCAAAAGTAGCGCAAGGTGCGTCGATGCACGAGGCACGATGCAGCCGCCAGGAAGATCGTAGCAGCACTGGCGCAGCACTGAGCTGGATTTCAGACGCCATGAATTTCACAGAGTTGGCGCGCGGCACGTGCCTCGAGCATGTCTACAACAATGAATGGCGCCACTTTTCCCAGGATAGAGGGGAGTATTCACACGAGGAGAATCCCGGGGATTTCTCCCCGGCACCCTTGCATCCCACGACGAAAACGTCAGGCTTTTCGATGTGCAAAAGCCTCGCGTTTTCATCTCGTGATGCGCGCGTGCCGGAGAGAAATCCCCGGGATTTCTGCCCTCGTGTGAATACCGTCGGAGTATCTGGAAGACCCCTGGCGGCGAAAATTGGAGCCCACGAAACCGAAGCCAAAAAATGTATCTGCTTGGATACGTTAGACGTTTCGTCTGAGTATTGCCTTGGGTTACAAAACACTATTATTATATTGAATGTATTCTGGAAGATACACTGTGCCTTAAAGAGATAAAAATATAATAAAAAAGAATGGAAAACGTTTTTGTCGCTAGAAGTGGTGGGGATCGTCAACGGCGTGTGTACACAGGGCAACAGGTACCCGGATGAAGTAACGGTCATGGAAGCAAGCTGAGCAAGCAGGGGGTGGCATGACGTCACGAGCCTAGCTTCCCGCAAGGCAACTTCTTCTGAAGCCGCCTCTCCCTTTACCCTCCTCACGTTTTTCCGGAAACGGTATGCATCTCGGGACGAGTCGGTCCCGGCACGTGACTTTTTCTGGTAGGTTCTAGTAGAGGCGCTATTGTGGTGAGCCGTAGTACGTCCAATAGACCTTTTGCTAAATTACTCCAAGCATCAAGGAGAATGATGGGAATCGATGGACCTAAATTCCCAAGCGCCAGGGAGCATGCTCGGTCTGTTAACTGCGTGCTGGCGTCGCGTGAAAACTTTCTGAACAGTATCTGCAAAAAGAAATGGCGTTACGTGGTTGAACACATTCGTTTCCGCTAAATGTCATTGTTGCCGATAGCCTATACACCAGATTTTCAACTCAATTTTAGGTGGAAATCGATAAAAGCAAATGTTGTTAGGGTGGGAAAATCGATAAAATAGTATTGTTCACTCTGAAAAAATTTAATGTCTTCTATGTAATTTAAGATGATCAAGAACCTCAATTATCGTTTCGCATATTGAAAAGGGGGGGGGGGAAAATGTTGCAGATAACAGTCGCGTAATTTTTATTTGTTCGCATACGATGAAAAACATACTTAACACCTTACGAATATTGCTGCTTTTATTTTATAATAAAACGACATTTCCCTCTGATTAAATTAATAATACAATAAATTAAGCAAATTTTGATGTGGCAAGGCACGCTATTACGTGTGATGGGGGCAACGTTTGTGCCTGGGGTGCGAAGTAGATTTATTTAATGCGTACTTTCGAACCTCATTTGTTGACGAAGGAAGAAACACAGGCGAACTGTTGAAGAATTTCAAAGGACAGGATATGAAAAGATAAAAAAGAGAAAACAACAAGTCTCAGTTAGCTAAATTTGTGTAATTACCCTGTAAACGTTTAGTACACACATAATATTCATAGTTGTTTTTTCAGAGCAATCAGAATTTGGTGTAGTGAATATTGGTCCAATTTGCTCCACGCCAGTGGACTGCTCAAGTGCAAAATATATGCAGTAGAATCAGAACGTTTATCGTTCTGTACTTGGTACAAGATAAACTCATTTGTTATTGTTTTTAGTATTTCTTTTGCGTGTGATATGCTCTCGAAAAGAAGGTGCGGAGAAATAATTATCTTGTACAAATTTTTCATTTTCAAATATTTTTTTTTTTTAATATCAGCACTAATTTACTGATTTTAGTGTGAAAAACGTTTAGCAATCTAATGACAAGCCAGGGGAAATTAATAAGAAGAAAACTTGAAGATAGGTACTTACTTTACCTGGAGTTGTGTTCTTGGTGAATTTGTTTTCTGGAAACCATCAGATTTAGAATAACCAAGTTTGTGTTCGACATTAATTTGAATGACACCTATCGTGAAAAAATCCCTCAACTTCTTACTGTCATGGTAATCATAAGATCGAGGAACAAAGGTCCGCTACCAACAGACTGACGTGAAGTCGAACATGCCAGAAAATGGAAATGTTATACACGACTGGTTGCTATCCGCGGCCGATAGGTCTTCATCACAAATATGGCCACTAGGTCTTATGCTGCAAACAGATTAGCCTGGATCATCTAGGAGTAATAAAAGACCAACAACCAGGCTCTATACCAAGCACGGAGCTAAGTTGTTAACGTTCCGACATTTCGAGACCTAATCGGGCAGTTCTTCAGAGGCAAGTACAACCACTGAAATCCAATAGCGTCTTAACATCTGGTGTGGTGTTTTTAACGCTGTTGGATGCAATGCGGACCACAGCAGCTGGTCAACGACATGGC
>JAZHYW010020488.1:0-12281 GCA_037355805.1 Ixodes ricinus
ATCACTCCGCCACCTCCGTATCATCGTTTCGTGACGTCGCGGCCAACGCAGGAGGAAGTCTTGCCTTCCTGTAAATATTTGCATTATCTTTCGACTTTGTCTTAGCGTTGTGGAAGCCACGAGAGGGAGATTAGAGTTTTCCCCCTCCGATGGATACAAAGGCTACTTTCAGGGGCTCAGTTCCCCTCTGATAAATACAAAGGTCGCTTTCTTAAAAAGTGGGGGTCGGAGACAAGTTGGCCTCTCTCTGTAGCCAATATCTATCCATTGAAGCGGAACAAGGGGCGTTTCCATCGAACGAAAATAGAGACTTTTTAGTGTTGTGTCGTTTACCTGCAGTCTCGGGGTTTTTTCAACCATGAACTATTCTTTCGACAGCGGAGGGATTTGAAACGGGCGCATTACGCTTGTGGGAGGAGCTTCTCCTACCTTCTTGACTTGTAGCGACTATAGAATGCACATTTGCAGGCATAAGGAAAGTAATCACGTTTATAACGAATTCTATTTCTTTGCGATACGGGATATTGTCTAACGAAAATTATAACACTCATGGATATCTGCTAAAAATACAGCGAGAAAAGCATGTGTTTAGAACCAAAACATAATACCAAAGCAGCGTCGGCCCTCTTTTTCATTTTGCAGTTAACGTGCATTGTGATGAAGGAGCAATTATTTGGACTCTAACTTGAGCAGGTCAAAAACCCTGTAATCACCCCACTGAACAAAAAAAAATTCTTCTGATTTCTAAGCGCGCATGACTGAGAAGGAAGGCTTCTCCGTGCCTCTAGAAGACTCGAGTTTACTCTTACCCCGAGTGTCAAAGACAAGGAGGTCAGAATGACCTTGCCTAATCTGTCTCGCCCAAGCTCGCACACAAACATCCTAAGTCGAATGCATCAGATGCCGAGTGAGAAGATAAGGAGCCGAGCGCGAATTTTGTCTGCTCACCTACAGCCAGCTATCACGCCGCCGCATCGTCGCGCTGCTGCCGCCGTCGACGCTCATCCTTTCTCTTGTTTCTAGGAACACGTTCGCCGATTAAATCTTTATTTCCTGTTTTACGCTTGTCGATCCGTTTCTATCTTCGACAATTTATAAGTGTTACGGACTGTTCGTTTGATCACACAGATGTGCGCGGAAGCAACTGTGCGGTCAGAAATCCTTGAAACGTGTGCTGGCCTGCACTTCGACCTTGATACACTTCAGGTCGTCGTCGTACGTGATTCGGCCTATTCGGTTTCACAGTGTTTTCCCTTCTCAAATACTGCGAATGCGAGTTCCACGGGAAAGCGTTCGCGTACCTCGAGAGCGTCGATCAAAGCTGTGCACGGGCACTTTTTGCTTCCAAAAATGCCACATAAAGTTGTCCCCGAGAATAGGAGTTTCGTCTGTCGTCACCAACCTCATTCAACGCGGTAGCGTCACTCCCTCCGAAAGAATCACTGAACCCGCGAAGCCATTGTGTCGTCTGATAGCAAGGCAAAACCGGATTTTAAACTTTATTAGAGGCGTTTGTCATCTCTTTATGGTGTTGGGGCGATAACAGTCTTCGTGATTTAGATGTTGAGAAGACAGTGCTTGCAGAAGATTAATTACTTTTTGATCAGACAATTTCTAACCTCACGTCGAGCCCCTAAGCATTTGCCCATCAAAATGGCCCTAGCAACGGTTTGTCTGGAGCAAAGCACCATGCTGTGACGTCATCACTTATGGGGTCAATACACTACAAGAACTGTGGTCAGGTGGCAGGACGCTGGAGAGGAAAGTTGGATTTTCCTCTGCTGCGTCCTGCCAGCGGCCCTTAAACTTTGCTACGAACAAGATCACTGTATCAGTGTCGCGTCTGTACATTTGACGAACAGGGAGCTGCAATTCATTAACAGTGATTAATCATATTTTTATACCCGTTTCGTCGCCCATCTGATTACGTCTCTACGTGTGACGCGGCTGGTTTACACGAGCTAACGTTCAAATTTATCTAGTGCCGATTTTACCCCGTGTATGAACCCACAAGATATGTGATTAGCTGAGCACGTGCATTTGTGAGACACTGTGCGCGTGTGGAATTTCGAATAAACAATCAGCTGTCCGCGTTAGTCAGTGCCCGTCCTGTGTGCTCTTCCTACTTTTGTCCCGTCCTTTTGCTCTGTTTTTAATGATGCCGCCCTCCCCGAGAACACATCGAAGAACCACGGAAACACTTGTGACGGCGGCAGCGGTACCGCCTTCGCATCCGCGACCCCGTCAACCGCACCGCATTCCGAGACGTCGACTGGTCACGTGCTCTGTCGGCGAGAAAGGGGGGGGGGGGGAGAAGAGGAGTCGCCAAATAAACCACTTCACCAGGGAAGGATTCGGCGCGGTCGTCGTTCTGCCTAATGTAAATAAGAATAGTGTCCTGTATTCCCCTAGTAAAATATTTGACTGGGCCCGATAAACGTCTTCTCACTCACTCATGTGCAGTGATTTCCCTACCCACCTCCAGAGGGGGGGGTTGGGGAGGGGGTGCTCCCCCGAGTTTGTCTAAGGGCACTCCCTTAACAAATCTTCTGCTAAATAGAAAAAAAAAGTAATATTTATTTTGCACGAAATCGTTCTTGTCGAGCTCGATGGCTCACAGGGACATCAGAGCACGAGGCATTTCGTCACCTCTCCCTCACGCTGCCTAGCTTCTTCAAGGTGCTAAGCAGCGTGGAGGTAGGTGAGGAAATCTCCTTTTCTCCTTCTTCCATTGACGTGGAGGAGAACAGAGGTTTGGCCGTTTTCACGCACCGCGTTCGGGGAATCGGTGGCCGAGTGGGCTAGCGCAAAGAAATTGGGTTGTATCATGTATGTTTATGCAGCCTAGAACTTGGTCTGCCTCAACGAGCGACGAGTCTCCCAGCTGTAGATGAGAAATTTAGCCAGTGCAGTACAACCGCTAGCCTGGGGTCTTTAACGTGCACCACGCAGTAGTGATACACGACCGCACGCCGGGTACGATGCTCATCCAGATCGAAACGGGCAGGGGTCGGGATTGAACCCAGGATACCTGGGTTTTTCAGCGCGAGCTTTCGCTCCACGTGCTCCGAGCTGGTGTGCTCCACTGGTGTGCGCTAGTCCACTCGGCCACCGAACCCGCTTAGGATCGTTCCCTTCAATACACTATATCTTATTTCCGCGTCCTTGTTCACATTATATTTCATTGTTGGGGGCGACACGAAACGCCAAAAACATTCTCGATGTACTGCATCAAAAACGACAAGAAATCTGAAGGGAAATTCAATCGCTGTCAAATGATAAATATTTAGAGTACTCGCCTCCGATTTGGTGGCGCGTTCATGCAGTGCCGCACTTCTGGCGTCGCCGCACTGGCGGATGCCATAATGCGGGGCCACAAACATTCTCAATGAGTTGAAAAACGCCGTCCGCGACACACAAGAGCACAAGACGCACTCAGATAGCCAGCACTTTGGAGCACCCAACTAGCACACCCAACGCGGATCGGCGCCCAGAAGAGCACTTTCGCCAACGTTTCTAACCCCTCAGCATGGCCGCGGAACGTGATGCTCGCTAGATGGCGAAGGCAGCTTATTCCGGCTAGAAGGTGTTTATAAACGTTTTATTTGAGGATCCCGTGTCGACGAGTGTGTCTTCTGTCGAGAACTGAGAAGAGTAAAAGTCGAGATGGGCCTATTGCCGAAGCGAGTCGATCAATGATTCAACGATCCGAAATCGATGCATGAGCATGTTTCAACTTTCAGCAATAGAAATTGAAGGTTTCTTTCCGGCTAAATTATGCACTAATTCTGTAAATAAGAAGAATTTAGTCGCGTTGTGACAGCCAACTTAGGTCCACGGCTCTTTGGTATCGCGTAGGAGATCATGATTCAGGAAAACCAATGGAACTAACTTTTCGACAATTTCCAGCCACATCGGCGGCGGAAATGAGCCTTCAACTGAAGTGCTGTAGATGATAAAATCGAGTTAGTGTCACCACTTCAAAATATCAATATTAAGATAAATTCAGTTACAGAAAGTTACAAGCTGAAGCAGCAATTATCACGTGAAAACTCGCACGCAGCTTGTGATCGTACCCCATGTTCATCGGCGGTACAGCGTTCGGTGCGCACTCCATTCACAAAATGTTCCGAGCAAAGTTGAGAGCATGGCGCTGGGAAAAAGTATTTTCGGTTTACGGACGCAACCCACCGCAGCCGGAGACCGGGGGCATGCGGAAAGCGATTTAACGACATTGAGCCTCACTTGCTGGGTTTTCCGTGCAAGCTACATAGGTCCTCGGACAGTGGGGAATTGTAGTAGACCGTTTCCGCAGCCCGCTAAGCACCCGGATAGCGCTCCGTAATCCGCCACGAGACCTTGAACTATGCAGATAAGGCTGGCGGCGCGCAGGCGCAGCTGCGGCGTTTTCTTCAGGGATACCGTAGCGGAGGAGGACAACGGTCTACTACAATTCCCTTTCGTTGATCCGTGAATGGTGTCCCGATGACCGGGGGACTGTCGCCATCGGAGCCCGTGGCTCTTATGAGTTAGGGAGTTTAAAACAGAAGCGTGAACGAAGTTCGGGCGATACGCCACACACCCAACACCGGTGAAGCCTCGCATCCGGGACTTTCTCTCTCTATACGCACCAGCAAGGGGAAAGCGCAGGTAGCCCTTTCCCCTGCTATGTCTTCCTGCGTTTTTCAGTTAGACAGTTTATACCGTTTGCTGAGCCTGTTTAGTGTGCTCGCTTCACTAAGTGACAGAAATAATTCCTAAGTTATACGTGGAAACTATAGGTGTGCAGCTTTTGAGGAGGGAGGGAGGGCACGGAGGGAAAGCTACGCCCCTCCTCCACCTCCCCTCCCTTCCTCCTCCTCGGTCAAAAATAAAGAAAAAAGGAGAAGTTAAAATATTAAAAAATTACCAAGATTTTAAAATTTATAGAAGGTTTATTTATTATCACAGTGTCTTTATACATTCATCCAAAATTCCTGTCACGAAGCAATGTGAAATGCACTAAAAAATCGGGCGCCTGCACATAGAAAGCTCACATTTTCAACGAAGGTGAATTTTAATTGTGGACGCATTCCTATGAAATTTCTCGGCGCCGCTCTGTCCCTGTGAAAAGTTATAACAATGCATTCTTGAAAATTAAAAAAAAAACAACAATGTTTATCATAGGTGGACGCGGTCGTCCTTCGGTGGTAAACCTTCACTGGCGATGCCTTTTTATTTCAGCATGCTTCCTGTTTCTATGGTCTTCTTTGGAAAGAGTGGTAAAACAGTCAGGGTGTATAATAGGGTGTTCGCCTGAACATAGCAGGATGGCTCGCCGAGAACCAAACGGTGCTTCCGAAAACCAGACACAGAAATACATGCGAGAAGGCTGTGATTCTGTTGTGTAGTGAAACACGACAGTTTTTTTTTTGCGTCAAAACTTTAGTCGGCGGCCTATCGAAACTGTCTGCTCATACGCGCCAATCGCACCAATGCCGAAAAATTCCGCGCGTTCTGGCTAAACGTCATCATCGTAACCGCGGCTCGTTTTTACAAGTTCACATCTAACAAAACTAGGTACCTTTGATGAAAACACGGCGCATGTCAGCGCATGTGCGGGCAGTTAGCGGCATCGTCTACGCCTTGGTATAAGCGCATCCATGCGCGGTGTGAAGTTCACCAGCATGGTGCAGTGCCCCGTCCTTCCATAGCGTAACGTCACGTGCAAGGCATATGTAAGAACCGCAGAAATGAAGTATCAACCCTGGGTACAGTGAACCCACTGATGCGTGAACCCCACTGATCTCTATTGTAGTAGGCTGGATCGCGGATCGGGAGCCCGTCGGTGGCACCACCGGCGGCCATTGCTTGACACCAGGCAATACACGCAAGTCTATGGGAGAAACACACAAAAGTAGGAATATTGAAGCTTCTACGCGGTGCTCGAAGGCGAGTATTTTATGATGTGCTGCGATCATTATATCGGGTGTTTGGAGATCGAATCGGTATTTGTCAAGCGTTCGAACGCCCATTAAAAAAATCAAACGTGCCAGAGCACCCACGGCTGAGCTGGCAAGCTTGCTCTCGTAGTGGAGTAAACAAAGGAACTTGCCGTCAATAAGACCGTCCTCGGGGAAGCCCAGAAGTTGATGAATGTCGAAAAAGTTCCATGTTGACAGCGGCTTTCCGGGAGTGAGCGAATTCCGCGTAGCAAAGCCTTCAAGCTTGTCGTCTGCTAAACCCAACTCATCGAAACCGCCACCGACTCCGCGGTAACTCTAGGTAACTCTTGTCTCATTGAGCTGCACTACATTTTTCGCCCAGCGGAGTCACTCTTGACCACAAAACATTTATTTATAAGAACTGTGAGGGCTGTCAGTTTTAATGTTTGTGCACAAGCTATTTGACAGGCTTCCCGAAAAGCAGCCAAAAAGTTTCAGTGCCGACAACAGCTTAGAAACGGGGAAACGGCACTTTTTCTTCGTTTTTCCCATAGAGTCCCATGCATTAGCTGGTGTCAAGTGATGGCTGCCGGTGGTGCCACTCGACCCCAGCAAGACAAGCCTTGATCCGCGATCCAGCCTACTACAATAGAGATCAGTGGTGAACCCTGGGAAGAATATAATCACTTTTGAACTGGACCTTCTGACAGCGGCTCGCAAGAGAATGATCAGCTAGCATTGTCATTATTTTTTTTATGACTTGATTGTAGCGTCGAACTAAATTCAAAAGCTTCTGAAAAGCGCTGTCATGTTTTAACGTGAAACGTTCTTTGACTAGGGGTTCGGCGTTTCGTGAAGCCCAGATATAAGCGTGGCCACGAGGCTCGACACTGATTGGTTGATGGGCGGGAGAAAATGAGGTTCTCGATGCTGATTGGTTAACGGGGAGGTCATGTGACCAGGGGGTAGGCGAGGAGGAGCTCGACCACTTGTGCCCATTGAGGGAGAGGAACTCGCGAGTATAGAAGGCTCTGGAAGATCGCTAGGTTTATAAGTACGATTTGCGGTAGTATCACTTCATTCTAGGAACAACTATCAAATGTGCACACGGTACGCGTTACACCGCGTACCACTCTGAAATGCCTGTGCGTCTACTTACCCGCAAAACACTCAAAGAGCCGATCTCTGCGATCTACGAAATCAGCTCAGCGAGTCATGAGGCGGAGCATCTGTTTAGACCTCAAAAGTAAGTCTGCGCTGTGGCATTGCGCAACGCAAGCACGACACTTTGCATGACGCTTTGCATTGCGTAATGCCACAGCGCTGACTTCTTTTTAGGTCTAAACTAGATGATCCGCTCATCATTCGCTGAGCTGATTTCGTGCATCGCAGATATTGGCTTCTTTGAAGTGTTTTGCGGGTAAGTGGACGCGCAGGATTTCTTCGAGTGTAAACTATCTGATGAAGATCGCCGTGAATGTAGGCGTCTGGCGTCTGGAAACTTAGAGTACCGCTAACTTGTTTGTAATGATAGAACGTTTCACGTACGCAACACAGTTGCCTACCAATTTGCCATAAATTGTTAGTCAAGTGAAATTCAGTCAAACAGCGTCGAGCTGTTGATAAAACGCCGTTCGATGACTTGGCGGCCGATGCGTACACCCTATTAACTAGAATAACCTTGTAAATTGGGTTCCAGAATTTACAAACTTAACGAGTTAAAAAGCCACAACATGGGGCGAATGAGGTTACACGTGGTATGATGACCAGCATCTATTCCCTGGTCTTTGGAATTATCAGATAACGAGCAAACAAGTTTACTTCACCTCCTAATAATGACCCGACTAGACCTATACGCCAAAGTTGTCGTGCGGAATTTACAGCATGTCAAAGGAGAACCACGTCAATGCATCACAGCCCGTGACGGGGAAAGAGGCGTGACGGAACCAGGTCAGGACGCTCTTCCTGAATCGAAGCAAAGTTACCGAGATTAGCTGCTCGTATGCAAATGCTACGGCACTGGTAAGCAGGCACGAAAAATTTTCTAAATATAGCGGGCGTTTGGCACTTTCCAAATCGTCTACTCTCTCTTTCTCTCGTTGTCTCGCTCTCTGCGCGCGAACCTTTTTTCTTTTTTTTTTTTTGAGGGGGGGGGGGGGGATTTAGCGAGTTTTATTTAGATCTCGTGCCAAAATGGCTCTCACCCTCACGTGGTCGAACGTCTGAGGCTATGGCGGTGTCGCTGGACAATGGTGCCTCGATGTCCAAAGTGTACATGATGAAGGCACCCTATATCGCTGAACCGCCTAAACAACAGATTTAGTGTCGACGAGTATCTCGACTCTTCCAAATCGTGATTCTCGTCGCCATTTCTCGACACGAGCAGCTCACCACGTTTTCATCGGCAACGGATCAACGCCCTGCTTGAGACCGTCTCTTAGTTGCCAGGGGACGGCTGTAACTTATCGCCGATACCTCCGACGACGTCCGTTCAAGGGCGTAATCCGCACGATCGCCAGGAGCAAGCTCATCGGTATGCACTCCGCACTCCGCCCGCTCCTCCGACTGAGTGCTTCATTCAGCCGTTATCAAGCAAATTTACATGTCTTTTGTTTTTTCTTGACCACATGTTACTTACGCGGGCAACCTTGCTCTTTTTTCTTGGTTGCTTTCTTTCCTAGAACAAACCCGTTTCCCGGACCACTTCGCGGTTTAACACATAATGTGCATGCTGAACCAGTGGCGTAGCCAGGATTTTATTTCGGGGGAAGGGGGGAATTAAATAGCATGTTTACCCCCCCCCCTTCATGGCGAAGTTGGGTGAACTGCGGTCGACGCTCACGCGAAGATTAGCGAGGCGCTGTTGAGATAAAATGGGAAAAGCTGCATTGTCATTTTTCAAAATGGAGCAGGCTTCACTTATTGGAATACGGGCGTCGTAGTGGCTACCCACCAACTTTAAAAGCTTCCTCACAGCACACAACTCCCTGCGCTTTTTGAGGTATTACTGCATTACCAACGCGTGTCGGCCAGACAAAAAACAAAAGATGATAGCTATACTGTCAACAAAAAAAATTAAAAAAAAATCTGCGACGTTCAAAATTTAGAGCAGGCGTCCACCCACAAACACTAGGCAATATTTCCAGCCGCAAAATGCCGAGACAGCGGAAGTTGAAATTCAGGTGCCGGCATACTCTTGATGTTGCCATCTTGTTACAACAAGTAGGCAACGTCACCGCTCTTACATTCCTGCTGGAAGCACGGCAGAGCATTTTAAGCGCTCCGTGTTCTTTCCTCTCATGGATTACCTGATCACACAGTTAGATAGCAGATTTAAAAAGCACCGGCGTACGTTGTCAATTATACTTTTGTCGCTTTCGCTTGCAAAGATCTTGAAAGCGTTGCAGCTCCGAGCGCTGAAGAGTTTTCGAGGCTCTATTCAGGCCTGGTTTCAGTTCCTGTACTCCAATGCGAGCTGCTCACATGAGCTGCAAGATGCAAGAAGGAGAAACGTGAAACGCCCGTCACGTCTGCGCTGCAGGCGGTCGCCCTCTGTCCGGAGGCCCTATTCCCAAATGTCCATCGTCTCCTCAAGATCCTAGCGACTCTGCGCCGTAACAACGTCGGAAGCTGAGCGCTCGTTCTCTTCACTACGACGGTTGAAAACATACCTGAGGGCGTCGACTTCGAATGAGCGACTGCTCGGTCTGGCGCTTTTGAATGTTCACCGCGACATTGAAGTTCAAGCGGAGGACGTCTTGGATATTTTTTGCTTCTGTGAACGCAGGCGGCTGCATCTTAATGTGTAGGCGCTTGGCATAAATGAGAGGATGCAAGAGAGCCTGCAAATTGCTTTTTATTCGCAGTAATTTCTAGTTGAAAGCACGTAATTCTGATCAGTACATGTGCACAAGGTGTGCGTGAGCGCAGCGCCACCCGTTGCTTACAGTGCACTTGTTTTTACAAATCAATTATTATTACTTACATTATATTATATCACCATGTGTTCCTTTTATTATGCTCGCTTTGGTTTGATTTAACTGTGTATTTTTAGTCAGGATAGTTTGTTATATTTGGCCTTGAAACCTGCCATCATTCTCCCCACAAATGTTTCGAAATATCCGTTCTCTATATATCTGAGATCAAGTTCCGTATCCCATCGAATAAATATGAATGAAGAAATATTGCCTATTTTATCTATTTGATCATTTTCTACCCCGCAAACACTTTTCCCGCAAGCATATAAGTTTGAGATGGTTTACGCTCCCTCTTTGCCCCGTGCAAAACCGATTGCGTGAGCAGGGAGCGAGTGGACCGTAGAAAAGGGGGCGGGGGGTTCGACCCCCCCCCCTATCTCCTGCCTACGCCACTGTGCTCAATGTTGTGAGTTGGACGAGTAGGTAAATGCTACTTGTGGCTTTTTCCATGCTTGTTGCTTCGTGGTTGGCTCATCGGCGTTCTTGTCAGCTCGTCATATCCTGCCGTTTCTTAAGTTGTCAGTGAGGATAGGAAAAATAAAACAGCGCAAAGAACTCTAAGACACCGGGACAGTTAGCTTAATACAGCGCCGACTTGCGACTATCGACTTCCCTTTTCAGTTATCTAACATACAAGTACCGGATCATTTAACGAAGGCTTTTGAAAAAAATAGGGTGGTTGCTAGAAAAGAAAAAGAAAAGAAGCTCTTCTGGGGATCAATTTAGCTGCCAGTAAAGTCAAACGTCAGGGATTGGAAAAAACACACAGACACACACAAAATAATTAGCTAACTAAACCAGTTTGCTCCACTGACGTCTAACTCCTGGTCAGGGTTGGGCAGTATCGCGATGCATCGCGATAGTATTTTAGAAATGCGTTTAGTATTTGTGTTTCCGTATCGCAATACAAATTTGCAATCAGTATCAATATTTCGGTATCGGAATATATTTTCCGTGTATTCCTTGCATCCCGATATATTCACGAGCCACTCTATCTCGTTGTAATTTTCAAGGAATCAATTACATCCTGGAAAAGGTAAAGCGAATGTTTCCTTATTGTGTGTGTGTGTTTCAGGGAGGTAGTGGGTATAGTAAATGGTATCTTGATACTTTGCTGTCAAGTAGATCATGTTTTTTTTTTTTCGAGGAATATTGGATAGCCCCTTCCCTCTTGTGCAAAGATAATACATGGCGTCAGGGGTGGATCAGTTGGTCGACTATTCCGTAGATTCAAAACGTTAAAGTCACTGTAGCACACGAGCTTCACAAGGTTACATTGTATTCCGAGTCCCACTTACTTTGGTGAGGATGAAAATTACGCCTTCAGGTCATCAGATATAAAGAATACCAGGCGACATCTTAAAATGACTGCGAAAAAAGGTGCCGTGATTGCGAGGATGCTGACCTGTTTGCGTGATTTGGCAAGAAATAAAATATATTAGAGGCTCATGCGATTCTGCTTTAAAGGTGTGCAAGGTTTCTAGAGTAGAACTGGGCTTCATTATGCACGGAAAGTCCAACCGAGCGAAGACCCGCTTGGTTTCCACAGCTCTATGTTACCAGCAAAATGCGAATCCTTTACCAAAAATTATTTCGGCCTCGCGCCGAGGCCATTAGCAGATCGTTTGCGCCCTAGCCTTCTGTTCATTGCCATGGTATGTTTATTTCTGTCTTTTAGTGCTAGCATATGAAATTAAAGACTTGTATCAGAAGGGAACTTCATTTGTGGTTTTGTAAATAATACCTTGTTACCGGCAATACGGGAGTTGGTCTCTAAAATAGCAATTATTTGACGTATTGGGCTATTTGGTTTGAAGTGAACATCTTGGGAAGGAGCAGCGGCAAAAAACTTGGGTAAGGGTCATTCCTTTTTTGTGTATTAAAAAAAGAAAACGTTTGTTAGTTCAGCGCTGTCCTGCTGTGTGTATTTCTTGTCCAAGTTTTTTGCCGCTGTTCCTTCCCAAATGTTCATTCTAAAATAGCTTTCTTAAATAACCATTTTGCCCCGGCAAAATGTTTTGCTGTATTTATATTTCGGAATACTTTTGCATTTTTTAGATGTATTTCTGATACGTATCACGACACATTTTTATAAATGTATTTCGATTAGCCTTTTCGCTGTTTTTGCCATGTATCCCAGTGTCTGTATTTCTAAATACGATTTAGAGTATCCCTGCCCAACCATGCTCCCGGTTAGATCAGTTGGTAGGGCGCTCCATTGGAAATGGAGAGGTTCCTGGTTCGATACCAGGGCCAGGCAGATTTTGTTTTCGGTCGCGCACCAGTCACCCAGTTGTGATTGAAGACATGGGCGTACCAACCGGAGGGGCAAGGGGGGCGCTTGCCCCCCCCCCCAGTTCTCAGGGTGCAGCAATACGTG
>JAZHYW010020489.1:0-26547 GCA_037355805.1 Ixodes ricinus
AAGAAGAAGTGATTGTGAGTAGAAGCGATATTTTGCCTGTCTACCATTTATTTCAATAACAGGGGCCCGGGGTTCTCCCGGGTGACCCTGTCTACCGAAACGCTAATTTTAGACGGCAACGTCGTCTACGAGGAGGGAGATGAGCTCCACCGGGAGCAGTTCGACGGCATTTGACGGCCGGGTTTTTAAGAAGACATCGGAATCTTCAGACTACAAGGTTATTCTACCAAGACTACCGCAAGGTATACTCGTTACAAACTCCCTATTTCTACATGCCGACATCACCGGAAGGCCTTACAAGGCAAGCGACTTCAAGGAAGCGATCTTTTCTGTCGTTGATCGGAAGGACGTCCTGGGCCTAGGCCCATACCAAATGAGTCACGTATGGATGGTGACCTTCGGAAATGCTGCAGCCAAGCTCAAGATCAAGGCGTACGAAGAGTTCCTCATCAAAGGGAAGAAGTGCATTATCATCGATCCGTGCAAAGAGGAGATCAAACTGAAGCTTCTGTGGCTGCCGATCCCGATGCCAGACTCCGAGGTGAGGAAGGTTTTAGAGCCCTTTGGGACAATAAAGGAGATGAAAAGAGAAACATGGAGATTCTCAGGACTTGAAGATCTCGAAACTACTACTCGAGAAGTGACGCTCGTCCTGAAGCAGGACCTGACAGTCGACAAGATCCCGCACCTCTTAAACGTGTACGGCACCAACACGCTCGTCGTCATCCCCGGAAGACCACCTCTCTGCCTTAGGTGCAAAGGAATCGGGCACATCCGTCGACAATGCTGCACTCCTCGGTGCACGCAGTGCTGGAGATTTGGTCACACAAACGAAGAATGCGTTGTGACATACGCTTCCAAACTCCAGGGGATCATAACACCAGAAGCTGATCATAGCGAGCACATAATGGACGTAGAAGAAATGTGCAATGAGGAAATCCAACCGACGCTGGCGGAGAAGGAGCCAACAACCGAAAGCGGAGAGCCCTCCTGCAGTTCAAACGAAAGTTTGATGGAGGAGCACATGTCCGAGGTAGACATCATCCCAACACCACAACCAGGATTAGAAGAGACTTCGCTGAACAAAGGAAAAGAAATGAGAAAGCAATCCACACACACCAAGAAGTCGGCCGAGGTTGGCAAGAAGGAAGGAAGGCACTACAAGAGAGCCAAAGTTAACAACAGCGACAACTTGATTGAAGAACTTGAGGCCACTAAAATTCCAATGGACTCAACGGAGCCGCAAATTCGACTGGAGCCCAAAGAGCCGCGGCTGAAGCCCAAATTCAAGGACCGGGAAACCACCTCTCCGGCAGCTTCCGAACTTGACACAAAGGAATAGGACCTAGCACTACCATGACCACCCAGATAAGTCCCTTCACTATTTCCACGATAAATGTGCGAGGGATAAATTCGAGAAAAAAACAATACCAACTTTTTCGCTTTGTACAGAAATATGACAGTGACATTGTGGCCCTCCAAGAAACAAAAGTGTCAGAACAAAACACCTTATTTTCTGGATGTAGCTTATGGATGGATTTCTACGATGTGTTCCACTGTCCCGCTGTTGAGTACTCAGCGGGGTGCGCAATTCTGTTTAAAAAGGATATGAAGTACCAAATGTGCAGTATTCTCGAAGGGACTGACGGTGGTCGCCTCATGGTAGCTAATGTTCTCTTGCAAGACGAGCCCTGGCGGATAATTGTTATATATGGATACAATAACCCAGCGCAGAGGGAAAGCCTTTTTTGCCAAGCCAGAATTCACGCCAACACAAGATTTAAAGTCATTCTACTTGGCGATTTTAACTGTGTTTTAAATAAGAAGGACAGGGTTCCATCGACAAACATCGCAGATCCAAGTGCGGAAGTTTTAAGATCACTGATTCGAGACTGTGACTTGATAGACTCCGCCACAAATCATGCGCTCTGTTACACACACTTTCAAGGATCGTCACATGCACGCTTAGATCGGATATACATATCTGCTTCAGTTAGTACTGCGTTGAGTACCTACAGCGTGATCCCTGCCTTTTTTCTGATCACTGCATGGTACAAGTTCGTGTAGGTATAAGAACACACCAGGAAAATAGAAAAACACAGTCTTGGTCACTATGGAAAATGAACGAAAGGCTCCTTGAAAATGACGATTTTGAACGAGGCGTAGAATCAGCCCTAGACACACTTGAGTGCACCAAAGAAGGATGGAGCCAGAAATGGGAAACCTTTAAACTAGACATAAGAAAAATGGCGATAGAAATATCATCAATTGTCGCATATCACGAAAAAATACAAGAAAAACATCTGAACAATGATATCCTGTACCTCTATCGTCTAGAATGCCAAGAGCCCGGAAAGTACAAAGATGAAATAAAGAATTTAAGAAAGCAAATTGAGGAACACGATAAGATACGATATGGGGGCGCCGCTGTAAGAACGCGCACTCTGGAAATGATAGAGGGAGAACAACCGACAAAAAGATACCTCAATGCGGAGCGAGATTACATAAAAAAGAAACAGATTACATTATTAAGCAAGAACGGTCGCCTATTGAACGAAGGGAAGGAAATACAAGACGCCTTTGTTTCTTATTATGATAATATATTTGCTCCAAGTCTGCTGCCTGTAACAACCCAAATGCAGGAATCTATATTAACTGGGTTGCCAAAGCTTAAAACAGAAATGACCGAAACACTAGACACTCCCATCGACGTGAATGAAGTCGAACTACACATAAAAGAAATGAAGAATGGAAAAGCTCCGGGACCGGACGGTTTACCAGCCAGCTTCTACAAAAAATGGAGCAAGAAACTTGCTCCAATACTTCTAAACGTTTTTAAAGAATCATACAGAAATAAATGCTTACCTCCATCGTTCCGGAAAGCACACACTGTACTGATTCCCAAATCAAAAGATCCGGACAAGCTCCAACGAGTGGATGGTTATCGACCGATAAGCTTACTTAATTGCGACTACAAAATATTTGCACGGGTGCTTGCTGGTCGTTTACAGAGCGTGATATCAATATTAGTAGGAGACCACCAGACATGTTCAATAAAAGGAAGGAACATACAAACCAACATTCACATCATCCGGTCTATAATAGAGATTTGTCAACGAACGTATGAACCAGCGGCCATTCTACAGCTTGATCTGGCCAAGGCCTTCGACAGAGTTCAACACTCCTTTCTTTTTAATATTCTCAAGCACATAGGAGTAGGAGAAAACGTCGAACGCGGAATCAAGCTCTGTTATAATGATATATCAACACGACTACTTGTAAATGGAACTCTCACAAGAGCCATAAAAGTCCAGTGCTCGGTCAGACAAGGATGCCCCATGTCGCCACTGCTCTTTGACCTCTACCTTGAGCCCCTCTGCAGAAACATCATAACGAACAACGAGATTCAAGGTTTCCGCCTTCACAGCTGTGAGGTCAAGCTTCTTGCCTACGCGGATGACCTGGTGCTGGTGTGTACAAACAAGCCAAGCATAGAAAATGCAATGCTCTGTGTTTCAAAGTTCTGTGCCGTGTCAGGAGCAGCGGTGAACAATGACAAAAGTAGCGGTTCGTGGTGTGGAGAGTGGGGATCGACTCCATCTAAATACGTAGACATCCAATGGTCCACCTCAAAACCACAACTCTTGGGAGTGCCATTGAGCGCAATGGATAATCCCAAGCCTATGTGGGACACTGTAAGGAAAAACGTTCAAGCCGCGGCTAATATGTGGAATTTACGTTATCTTTCTACTTTTGGTAGAGTCGCTGTATGCAACATTTTCCTTTTGTCAAAATTAACGTATCTTCTGCAGGTTATGCATTGCTCAAGGTTAACAGTCAATGTATTTAACAGAATAATGGCGACGTTCATCTGGAGGTCACCATACGAGCCAATGAGAAGATCCAATTTGTTCCGACGAATGCACGACGGAGGACTTGGCCTAGGCCATATATTCGTAAGACAGCTGATCGCCAGGTGGAAATTTTTCACACAGGAGCAGCACCCTTTTAGAGTTGTGCAAACAATTCTTTTTGAAGAAATATATGGTACCTCTAGGTGAAGATGCAACAACCCCAAGCGATATAACAAAATTACGAGGATTCTATAAAGAAGTAGCGGACACATTAGAATTTCTAAGAGCAAGATTTGACAATGCCTTCTTGGCTTCGTGCACTAAAAAGAAACTAGTTACTCAATTACTGATTTCATTGTTCCCAGATCCAGTGTTTCGCGTGTACCCTTACGCCCCTCCTCTGAACTGCATAACTGATGTTTTAAAACGAGTTAAGACAATGCCGATACCACCGAAGTGTAAAACTTTCTTTTATAGATTTCATACTCGTACCACACCAGTTAAAGAGTGGCTCGATTCTCGAGGCATTGATACATATGGAAGCACTAATTGTAGACTTTGCCACGTAACCGAAACGTTCACCCATGCCTTCATTCTTTGTGTTGACGCTGTGTTCTTTTGGGATGTCTTCAAGAGAACACTCAGAAAGGATTTTGAAGTGGAAGAGGCAAACTTTCGGTATTTGCATTTCGCTGACCACGTCGACACTATTCAAGATATATTAGTAGTACTAGGTCTTTACAGTCTGTGGAAAACGCGCAAAATAGACACAGAAGCAGGTGTTGCGAAGCCATCCTGGGTTAATTTCAAAAATATTGCAATTCAGGTAGGCCAAGGCATATTGACCACCTGTAATGAAAGTGATGAATGGAAACTAATAGTAAAGAACCTTAGTCGTTCGCCTGATATTATATAGGCCATGATGCCATGCGTTGAAGAGGCCAAGCCTAATGAAAGTTTAAGTGATACTTCCCTGTAAAGTATTTTGCCACTAGTGCTGATTTTTGTGAACTTTGTTAAATGTTCCTTGTATTCAACTTCAATACATCACCCACCACAATTCATTGCTTGTATATAATATAACGCATATGATCATTGTGTAAAAAGCATTCAATGTAAATAAATGTTTCTAAAGAAAAAAAAAAAAAACTGCCTTCATAGCTCTGTGGTTAGCGCGTCTGCCTGCTGATCAAAGGGTCAACGGTTCGAATCCCAGCCGGCGCCGGTCTTTTTTATTTATTTATCGACCCGCGGCGTAAGAGGTTAGATAGCCAGATAGATAGATAGATAGATAGATACATAGACGAAAAGTGCGTGAAGTATCCAAAGAATGCTATTCGCATTAAAATGCTATTCGCATTAATATTCGCATTAAAATTCTTTCATCTCTCGGAGCTGGCTCCTACATGGGGTATTTTTTTACTTAGAGTGTACAATATTTAAAGTTACTCCTAATGAATCCTAACATCCGGTTTGCCTTCGCTGGCATATATTCTATATGGTGATTCCACGAGAGATTATGACAGAAGTAAACGCCCAGGCATTTCACCTGCACTGATAAGTTTATATCAATACCGTTGATGTTCTAGGTGGTAATGACGGAGTTTTTTTCTTCGCGACCTCTCAAAGTGACATTTCGCCCAAGTCAGTTCCATTCCCAACTATAACACCAACTCGCTATACGATCGATGTCCACCAGGGCCCGTCTGCTCGAAACGCGGTTAGCGCTAACCGCGGCTAAAGTTAGCCGCAGTACCTAGAAAGGAGATTTTGAAATCACGTGACTGGCTTGGTAGGGATGCGGGGAGAACATGGCGGTGCCCCGGTGAGTGGGGGCCGCTCGCTATGGAACTAATACTTCGTTGTAGCTGCAGTATCGGGCGAGCTAGTCAGAAATGAATGGTGTAGGAGGCTTTCGCTTCGCCTTACCTCCCTTAAACCGCAAAAAATGACCAATGACCACGCCGTATTTTTTAGATAGTCTTTTTATTCTGGGCATTACTAAGCCTAAATGAACACGATAATTGTCGGCATGGCAACGTCTTTGGAAAGCGGAGTGCCTTGACTCAATCGGCCGGGTATCGATAGCACACAAAAGCAGACAGCGTCCCAATAAAGCTTTTTCTAAATTTCCCAAGCACCGAGGTGCACGCTACGGGTGAAGCTGCACGTGTTGCACGTGCTGGCGTCTGCAGTAGTAACTGTTCTAAAGCAAAAAGTCTAAAACAAACTTTGCCTCTCGCATGCGTTCAGCAAAGCCTTATTATGATTATTCACTTCGAGATCTTTTATAAGAGGAAGGCCAAGCGCGCGGACTGCAGAATTACACTTCCAGCGTTCTACTCGTTGCTTGGATAATTTACTAATAGGTCTATTTTCACTGGAGACGAATTACAGGTTTTTGAATTTATGATAGTGTTATATACAGTTCTTACATGCTGGCCAACCATGCTGCTGGTGTACTGCCGCCTTTCACTGCTCACTTCTTCCTTATCGTTTCTAGGCCTGAAACTACGTCGTGCCTCTCGAACTTGGAAGGAAATTTCAACGGGGCTTGTCTTCATTCAGATAGACAAGCATTTAGACATTTTCCAAAAAGAGTGAATTTAGTTTTACCTTACCCAATATCTGTACCACGATCAACAAAGAAGTTTGTCTGCTCAAATGTATGCCGCGCTCCGTCACGAGAACCGGGTAGCGCGCGTTGTTGTGTCCCCTCTCTTTGGGAACGTTTTCCACGGAGAGCCACTCATATTCGCTGTTATCAGTAGGTGACACAGCACAGCTATCACCCTATAATAAAATAAGGAGGTATCGCTCATCCCGCCATTGTCAAACTTTTGGCTAGGTACTTGCAGGTATCTAGTAGGGAAGGGCGGTTAACTTTCAACCGCGGTTCAAGTTAACTGGCTTCGGAGCAAACGGGACCTGAAGACAAACACCAATGCGATCGCAAACGCGGAAACTGCGTGCGCCGCAACCATTTTGTCAAACGAAGCGAGGTGGCCATGCGTGGCACCCCGCATTCCTACCGAGCCACTCACATGATTTTAAAATCCCTCTCCTAGGTACTGCGGCTAACTTTAGCCACGGTTAGCGCTTAACCGCTCTTCGAGCAAACGGGCCATGGAGGAAACACTTACTGCGCGATAAATTACACAATCGTCCGCATACAACCGTATAAACGATGAGACGTTTTCAAAATATCATTAATCAATATAAAAAATAAGAGCTATCCCAACGCGGAGGCCTGGGGGACGCCCAAGGTGGAAGAAACCTTTAGGTGATGACTCTCTGTCCGATTCGGCGAACACGTACATTATGTTCGGAGCACCGAGGGCTTTACTCGCACGGGGATAGATGGCGCCCAGGTATTAGGTGCCTTAGAGTTCCTCGACATGCTCCCCAAAGGGGGTTAAGAGTTACGCATTTGTTTTTCCCGCGCCGCGACGCCGCTCATTCGCCGAGATCAATCACGTGAGGAGGAAAGCATCCATCGCCGTGCATGGAAAGCATCCATCGCCGGTGTATGTCCCCTGCTTTCGCCTCCTTCTCCTCCTTTTCTGTTTTCCGAGCGCGGCTTCGCGCGCGGCGCCGCTATTCGCCGAATTCAGTCACTTGGCGAACAAAGCATCCAGGACCGTGCAGGAAAGCCGGTGCTACGAACACCCGCCGAGGCTAAATGCGCAACTCTGCTACCGTAGGTAGCTTTATACAGAAACTCTAGGGTGCCTCCCACACAACCGCTCCGGTTGTTTCTCCCAGCATTCCCTCGCTCACCTCTTCTTGTTGTACCCACGGTGGAAGAAACACATTTCGGTGATTACTCTCTGTAACAGGCTTGAGCTGAGCTAGTTGGTTCATACTCATGAATGTTTCTTCGGGGGTAACGAGAAAAAAATAAGGGGAATTAGAAAGCAAAAAAGAGGAAAAGAGAATTGTTTTCTCAAGTAGGGCTCGTAGTAGTAGAAGAAGAAGAAATGAAAATCAGTTGCTAGTCCAGCTACAGTGAACTAGAATATAGGGGTAGTGGAAAAAGCGTCGGCGCCGACCCATTGGCTGTGTGAAGCCAGAAGTGTAGACTGCCGCGAGTGGCGCTGTTGTCGAAATCCGGAGGACTTGGCTACTGTAACATGGGATATGGCGTCGCGTACGTTCTCAGATGGTTCCTGTGGTGTCTGTGGTCGTTTTCGCGATTTGTTTTCGTGAATGTCAAGGGCTTGGCATTGTGATTACATTGGTTCGAGTCTTGTCGCTAAGCAATGAAAACGAAGAGAAAGAAGACGGATCCACACCGCTACGCGCCAGCATGCAAGACTAGTTACCCCGGTTTTCACTACATTGCCCAAGTAAGCATTAAACATTAATTCATAGACGTTGAAACACCCATAAAGCATACATAGGCCACACTAATGAACCGCTAAGATCAAAAACAGCTACGCTTGGCGCGAACTTCGCTGGCAGGAGTGCTCCGGAATCGAACACCAGCGCTACCTGGTAGGTTCTACACGAAGCGCCTCACCTGGATGCCGGCTATTTTTCCACTACTTCTATTCTAGTTCACTGTAGTCCAGCGGTGTGAATGGTCTTTTCTTTACGTGTATGTTTTCTCCTAGTTCAGCTGGCCTTAATTCACGTGATTACTCTCTGTCCGACGCGGCGGCCACATTATGTTCGGCGCACCGAACGCTTCACTCGCATGGGGATAGATGGCGCCCAAGTATGGCGTCCTTCCCAAACCGACCGCCCCGGTTGTTTGTTCCAGTGGTGGTCCCCCATTTCCTCTCTCACCGCTTCTTGCTGTACATCACCGCCGCCACGCCACCACCAATTCGCCAGATTCCGTAAATATGTGTTCTCTTCCTTCTTCTTCATTCTTCGGGTTAAGGCTCACCTTCGTGCACGATGGTGGCACCTGTGATCGGCACAGCACCAAAGCAAAACACGAGGCCAGCCACCGGCCGCACACTACCACCACACCACCACACCGCGAAAAAGGCGAGCACGCTAAACCGCCGACACCGTGGCCGCCGAGGAGGCACCCCACACCGCAGCGCCCTCCGCGGCGGCGTGGGGTGCCTCCTCGGTTCTATACTTCGTTTCAGCTTGGGTCCAGACGCAGCCGATGCTACGAGCGCGAGCGTGTGGCCTGAACAGTGCTTGCATTGCACGAGCGCGCGTGCTTGGCAGGGACGCTGAAAGCCCGGAGCTCGCGCCTCGTAGCATCGCCTGCGTCTGGACCCAAGCTGAAACGAAGTATAGACTAGCTCCAAACACGATTGCAACTTGCCCCTGACTGGAGGACCACAATCGCATGGCTCTCCGCTTTCTCTTCACCCCAAAATAAACAACAAACAAACGAACACGATCTGGTCGCTCGCTCCCCGCGGGAGGAGCGGCCAAAGTCATAGCTAGAAGTGTTTCTTCCCCCGTAGGCAAACCGAAAATAACTGGGGTAAAATTGGACAAGTTGTCGTTAATTAGCACTGCTGAGAGTTCTACGGCCTAAATAGTCAACAGAGCCATCCAAAAATGTTAGAAGATATTTTTGAGTGCTGATCATTTTTGAAGAATAAATTTGTGTGGTGCTGGGTCAAAGGCGCGCTCGAAAGTCAAGGAACTCACAATCTGTCTGAAGACCTTTGCCATATGCATATGCCAATTCGTGGTAAAACTTCACCATATGGGTTGTACAAGGCAAAAATCGTGTTGAAAAGAGGTGAAAAAACTGTTTCCTTCTAAATTTTCTACAATACTGGTGCGAATGACATACTCCATAAGTTTTGGAAGGCGATGCTAAGTACCGAGATAGAGCCCATAATCTTCTACTTTGTTTTTGCGACCCTTTTTATGTACGGGCGCTACATGCGCTTCCTTCCAATCCTTTAAGCAAATAACAGTCTGAGAGTGATGTGGTAGAACAAGACATACCAAAAACATATACTTACAGCAGAAACGGTCCGAACACTCGACAGCTAACAAGCCGTGGGCAAAGATGCAGGCTCGACCATGCCCTCAAACGAATGAACGGAAGAAGTGAAAAATAACGCCAAAAAGACACAAAACAATTTTAATGCGGAAAATAGCATTCTTTGGATACTTCACGCACTTTTCGTCTATGTATCTATCTATCTATCTATCTATCTGGCTATCTAACCTCTTACGCCGCGGGTCGATAAATAAATAAAAAAGACCGGCGCCGGCTGGGATTCGAACCGTTGACCCTTTGATCAGCAGGCAGACGCGCTAACCACAGAGCTATGAAGGCAGTCATTCAACGCACTCTAAACGGTTGTTTATATCTTTACCATAGGACGCGCTTTACAGCGCTGTCACAGCTACCGGTGCGCGCGCGTTCCATGCACGAGGGCTCATTCCGCTCTCGTGAGGCTGAGCACGGCCGCTAGCTCACCCTCTCCCGCGCTCGGGAGAGGGTGATGTAGCGACCGTGCTCAGCCTCACGAGAGCGGAATGAGCCCTCGTGCATGGAACGCGCGCGCACCGGTAGCTGTGACAGCGCTGTAAGCGCGTCCTATGGTAAAGATATAAACAACCGTTTAGAGTACCGTTGATTGAGACTAGCTGAGACGCCAGAAAGTCTGGTCGGTACCATTTTGAGTGTTTGTGCGTATGGCGCGTGCTTTGCTCGCCTTCTAAGTGACACAAACGCACGTGCTGGGCTGCGGAGATCGTGCGCAGGGCTGTGAAAGTGTCAACAAATTTAGAATCGCCTCAAGAGTGGGCTGGCGTATCTAAGTGTGCCGGCCACCTGACGAACGCGCATAACTCCGCACCGTTTGATGCTATTCGCATTAACGTAGATAATCATTCCCAAAGGATGGGTTCTGCTGATTTTTCTTTTGAGCTCGTAATGGCAAGAATGTTGAGGCCGGTTCAGACACTTGCGTTTTGAGTGCGTTTGACTGCGTTGCAGCGAGAACCAAAGTGAGTCACACGGCACATCTGTGCTTCGTATGAAAGCGTGGAATCCAATTCAAGGAATCTTCTTGGCACGCGATATAAGCAGCAGGGACGTCACTGGTGTCTCGCTGCCGCAACGCAGTCAAACGCAGTCAAACGCAACTGTGTGGCCGGGCTTTGGTTTCTTTCGCCAGTCTAGAACTATCATGAGACACTGTGTGTGTGTATGCGCGCGCGTGCGTGTGCGTGTGTGTGCGTGCGTGTGCGTGTGTGTGCGCGTGTGCGTGTTTGAGAAAAGAGGGGGTTGGGCTGGTCCCAAACTTTCATGAGTGACAGTGAATGTAACAGCTAGGCAGAAAACAAGCTAGGAGCAGGATGAACCGTCGAACTGCAGACAAGAGCTCTCCCAAAGCTGTAGGCCTTTCTGAAAGCGGTTCTTACTATTGGCGACGAGATGTTTAGGTGGCGCCACATTGCGGGCACCTGCATGTGACGGAGCGGGTGGAATGCGAGCGGGCGACGCGTTATGCAATAGCACGGAGTGGCTATGCTAGTCCGCATATATGCCTATTAAAAACGGTTAATTTATTAAAGAAATGTGTATGATGCTTTGCGAGTGATTTTTCCTAATGAATAGCGATGTCTCGAACCTTATTTATTTATTTTAAAATATTATCAGTCACAGATGGGATTATGACAGGAAAGGCAATTTTATACAGGACGTATAAAAAAAAAACAGTATGCATACCGGGAAGACAAAAGAGAACAAAGCTGAAACCGGAGCAAGCAAAAACTTAACAGACTAAGGCCGCCGATGCTATACAGCTGCTGGCAGCAGCAGCAGGACAACTCAGGCAGCAAGTAAAGCAATACAATGACGGAGCCGACATGTGCGCAACTGGGTCACAATCACGAACACTGTAAAGTCGTTTGAAGCCACATTCTAAAAGGAAATGAACACAGCTGCTGGGTGTTTCATCTAAGGTCGGCCGACCATGTCCGGTGACCATTTTTAAATTTTACGAAAAAAATATATTTTGTAGACTCAATGCCCATCAGAACAAAACCGAAACTTGTTTTGCGAAAAAAATGTTTGTCTTTGCGGAAAAAAATTAGAAGCACACTCTCAGTGCGAAGCGCTTCCCGCGAATTGCGCGAAGTTGGCATTTCGGGCACCTCTCCCAAAACATGTGTCATGGCTACGGGTTCAGAAATATTTACTCACAAACTATGTATAAGGAGGATTGACTCAAAATATTTATCATTAAGTATCGACGTTGCTAATTTCTAGAAAAAAATCGCAAACATGGCACATTCCGCAAAAATACTTACATTTTATTAATTTTTTTCTCCGCATCTATAAATACCAGAACTTTCAAACTTTGCCAGCGTGTTATCCTGTATCTTGTTAATATTGGTGCTAAATATGGTTGTCCTGGGCAGCGAAATAAATTTATGAGAAACGCTCAAATGGGGTCATTTTAATAATTACGAGTTATTTTGAAACTCAATTAAAAAAAAAGGCCATCTTCGATTTTTTTAAACTCTCCCACATTAAGGCCAATGATAGGTACTAACAGAATCTGCAAAAACATGTTGCATTATTTTTGTGTATTTGAAGTTATAAAGCTAGAAATATGACCAAATTGAGGCTACCGCAGCACCGTGAATGGGGCTATCCATAGATGACGAATTCATTAATTTTACAAAGTGTAATAATGCTCGAGGGTGGTCAGAAAGAAACAAATTGACGGCACAGAGGCGGACGGTGGTTTTAAAGTGAGAATTCTTCGTGCGTTTTTGTATAAGAGTCGCAGAAAATGCGCGCGGTCCGGAGCGATCGAGAGGCACTCTCATGTCGCATGCTTCGCAGGGCCTGTTTTCAATAGCCGGCGTGTAGGGTCTCTGTGTACGCCACGTATAGGAAGGCGGCTCCGCTTAACACATGTTTATCTCAGCCTTTTGCCTGGCGGTAACATGATATGGCGTGGCGAAAACCGGCGCGCCTCTTTACAGCATTGGAGCCGCCGCCGCGGTGGACCGTGAAACGCGAAGAGAAGACAAACACTGGAGAAAAGCGTACCGGTTGTTTGAAAGTGATAGCAGTGATATGGACCCCAGAGATAGCGTTCACTTTCACTTGCCTTTCTCGTGGACCATCCGGCGGACGCTTCGTGAGCATCGTCCGTGAGTATTGCATACGCCTAGCGGCTCCCCGCGTTTCGATGGCTGAATCGTACAGCTTAAAGCGAGTGTTCTGCGCTGACTATCTCAACAGGCACAAGAAAAAAATCGAATATCAAAGAAACTTTCGCAGTGTGAAGGATTTGGACATCGCTTTGTTAAAGAAGCATATGCCAGAAGCAGCTCACTCCATCCGAGATGCCGACGTTTTGTGTCAGAACTGCTTCAGCCGCTTCAAGAAACTCGCCAAAGAATCTCCAGAGACATCTGAGCCTGACGAAATTTTTGTTCCTCAGGAAGCAGCCGTCGAGGATCTCAACAGATTCATTCAGTCAACAGAAATATCACCTCTGAAAGCACGGACTGAGTTGAAATCGCATTGTCGGAAGCCTTACGCAAAGCGGAAGAAGAGGGAGATCGAGAGCGTTCTCGTTAAGAAAATTTCATCAAGCCTCACTGCAGCATATGGAGTCATGGATGAGCCTGGAGCCTCGGTACAAAGCTGCAACATCTGTCCGGAGTTGTTCAGCAACCTGAGATATGCGTTCGATTCTTCTGATTCGTACCAAGAACGATGCCGTCTCCTGACCTTGCTCCCGAGGAATCTCTCCAAGCAACAGATCCAAAAGATGATTCCTTCAGCAACTCGCCACCTGATCCAAAAAGCAAGGAAGAACCAAGAGACACTCGGAGTGTGGTCAATTCCTGACCCCTACACAAGAATGAGGCTGAGCCAAGAGGACGTTCAGGCGGCACTGAATTACTACACTAAAGATGAACTCAACTGCTCCCAACAAAGCCCGAACAAGAAGGACGTTATTGGCATCATTTCAAAGAGACAAAAAGAATATGTGTCAAAACGTTTTATGACAAGGTCTATTCGTGAAACTTTCCGGTTGTTTAAGGCGGCTCACCCTGACACGGCCATTGGGCTCACCAAGTTCTACTCATTGAGGCCAAAGTGGGTGGAGTATACATCTTGGCACGAAGTTTGCGTGTGCACGTACTGCGCTAACATCAAGCTAAGTGTTTGTGCCTTAGAAAAAGCCACTGGAATAATAAGAAGTGCTGAAGATATTCGTGAACTGACTATATGCGACCTTCCATCTACGAAGTGTTTCCTCGGCCAGTGCAGCTCATGCCCAACAGCTGAAACTCTTACTGCGCCTGGCCTGGGAGTCCCAGATGATGATGAAGTGTTGTACGCAGCCTGGGAGAAAGGAGAGCTGATAAGAAAAGAAGTGAGTCCTGTTACGTTTGTGGAACACCTTCGAGAGTGCTTGAGAAAATGGGTGCAGCATGAATATATTCGACGCGAGCAGGGCAAAACGATAAGTGAAGCAAAACAATTCCTAGAGAAAGGTAATGTCCTGCTCCATTTTGATTTCGCAGAAAACTGGACAGTTGTACTGCCTGAAGAAGTTCAGTCATATCACTGGCAAAAGACGCAAGTTTCGATCTTCACATGCGTGGTGACAACTAGAAAAGGAACGCGTAGCTGCGCCCTCATCAGTGATGACACCAGCCACGATTCCGCCCATGCATGCTACGCCGTTGCGAAAATTCACGAGTGGCTTGAGGACGTTGCTCCGCTGTACGCGCATGTGACGTACGTCAGTGACGGTGCGGCAAGTCATTTTAAGAACCGGTATCAACTCCATGAGCTCACGAAAACCAAGTACCTGTCGGTCAAATGGCTATTTTCAGCTACTGGGCATGGCAAGAACGCCTGCGATGGGATTGGAGGCCTTGTCAAACACCATGCAACTCTTTTCAATCTCCGAGGGCCTGCCACATCAGCTATTAAGTGTGCGTCAGATATGGTGGACGTCCTCAAGACAAAATTACCGAATGTTGCACTAATTCACCTGCCAAGGCCTGACGTGCAGGTGTTCAGGAAAATGAAAACGAGAGACTGGGATTCCGTCCGGCCCGTGCCTGGAATTCAATCCTGGCACTTCTGGCAGTGCACACGCGTCAACCCACTGCGGCACGAATTGCTGGTATCAAGAACGGGAGCGTCTACGAAGAAGCCACTTCGGAAATAAGACTCGCTTCCACCAGCGTCTGTGAGCAGTGTCGTGCAAAGCGGCTACAACAAACCTCATAAAAATCTGATGACAAAGAATTATAAAAACAATTTTACACACCGGGTACCCTTCAGTATTCATCTTTTTCTTCGCGTTTTACGGCCTGTGGGTACCTTTTCAAAAACGCAGTCCAACTCCGTGGTGTGAAACGGTTCTGAGTTTTTATTATCCGTCTGAAGGCGACTGCGCACGGAGGGAAGAAACCTGACCCTCGGGCCCGGCCGGCGCGCCCCGCTGTTTACACCAACGCGCGCCGGAGAGCCAGGTGGAGCGCGCTAGGATGCCTCGACGTCTGAGATAAACATCTGTTAAGCGGAGCCGCTTCGGTCGTTTCTTTTATGTGGCGTACACAGAGACCCTACACGCCGGCTATTGAAAACAGGCCCTGCGAAGCATGCGACATGAGAGAGCCTCTCGATCGCCCCGGACAGCACGCATTTTCTTCGACTCTTATACATAAAACGCACTAAGAATTCTCACTTTAAAACCACCGTCCGCCTCTGTGCCGTCAATTTGTTTCTTTTTGACCACCCTCGAGCATTTTTACACTTTGTAAAATTAATGAATTCGTCATCTATGGGTATCTACACGCCCCATTCACGGTGCTGCGGTAGCCTCAATTTGGTCATATTTCTAGCTTTATAACTTCAAATACACAAAAATAATGCAACATGTTTTTGCAGATTCTGTTAGTACCTATCATTGGCCTTAATGTGGGAGAGTTTAAGAAAAATCGAAGATGGCCTTTTTTTTAATTGAGTTTCAAAATAACTCGTAATTATTAAAATGACCCAATTTGAGCGTTTCTCATAAATTTATTTCGCTGCCCAGGACAACCATATTTAGCGCCAATATTAACAAGATACAGGATAACACGCTGGCAAAGTTTGAAAGTTCTGGTATTTATAGATGCGGAGAAAAAATAATAAAATATAAGTATTTTTGCGGAATGTGCCATGTTTGCGATTTTTTTTCTAGAAATTAACAACGTCGATACTTAATGATAAATCTTTTGAGTCAATCCTTCTTATACGTAGTTTTTCAGTAAATATTTCTAGACCGGCAGGCACAACAGTTATTTTGGGAGAGGTGACTCAAATGCCAACTTCGCGCAATTCGCAGAAAGCGCTTCGCACTGAGTGTGTGTTTCTAATTTTTTTCCGCAAGGACAAATCTTTTTTTTCGCAAAACTGATTTCGGTTTTATTCTGATGGGCATTGAGTCTACAAAATATATTTCTTTCGTAAAAATTAAAAATTGGTCACCGGACATGGTCGGCCGAACTTATTTCAAAACACCCTGCTATATAAACATTCTTTCAAACGTCATTAGATGCGTCTTTGACAAATGCAAGTATAGAGCAAAACGATTGCAAGTGAATCAGCACGACATTGCGTCTTCTGGCAGCGAGTTCCAGTCGCTAATAGTCTCGGGGAGCAAGGAATATTTAAAGCAGTCTTTAAAGCATAGGGGTTGGTGGAGGGCGCGACTATGTTGGTTACGCTTAATTCTAGATACATCAGGAACTAGGTAGGCTGTCATATCTATCCGGAGACAATCCTTGAGAACCATGTAGAGACATTCTTATCTTTTTCCTTCACGTCGAGTCTTGAGCAGCGGGAGTTTAGCTTGAGTGTACAAAGCCGTCGGGGAATCCAATCGACGTATATTTAGAAAAAATGAAGCGTAAGGGGAGCCTCTGCACTCTTTCTAGCTTAAGCACATCTCGAACGGTGTGAGGGTCCAGATTTCGCATGCATATTCCATCAGTGGTCGGATAACTGTTTTATATGCCAATAGTTGTGTGCTGAGCAAACTTGCCTTCAGGAACCGTCTAAGTACCATTACTTAGCTTTTGCCTTTTTTACAATATTATCGACGTGAATTCCCCACCGTAGATTGTGCGGGATGATTAGGCCCAGATATTCGTAATCTTTAACGCTTGCTTTGGGTTTACCTTCGAGCTCGTACCCAAATTCGGAGGGCTAGGCTTTGTGAGTATAGTCATACAGACGGTTGTTTCGAGATTACACAAGATTTGCCATTTATCGCACCATTGACCAATGCGCACTGTACATGTATTTAGGTTACGTTGACCCATGGGCGTTTTAACTTCAGTATACAAAATACAATCATCGGCGAACAATGTGGCGTGAACGGTTAAGGTCTGAAAGTATGTGATTGATGAATACGAGGAAAAAGTGCGGCTCGAGGACGGTGCCTTGGGGTACGCCCGATCGGACATCGCTCATATCGGACTGTTTGCCTTTTATTTCTACGGATTGTCCACGTTCATATAGGAACATCTCTATCCATCTGACTAGCCCGGGCTTTTCAATATAGATATTAGTATGATGAATAATTTCCTATGGTTAACCTTGTCGAACGCTTTTGGAGGTCTGAAAATGTGACGTCAACCTGTTCCTTACGGTTCGGAATCTCAGAGAAATCTTGCACGACTTCAACAAGCTGAGTGATTGTGGACAGACCCTTCACGAAAGCCGCGCTGGGAGCTGTGTAACAAGTCATGCTTTCCCACAAAAGAATGTTTACGACTAGAGATTATATGTTCACGAAGTTTTCTAGACGTTGATGTTAATGAGATTGATATGTACGGTTGTTAATGGAACACGCCTTACCGGACTTCAAAACAGGTACGATTTTACCTATCTTTCAATCATTAGGCAGCAAACCTGATGACAGAGATTTATCATATAAAATAATAATATAGTTAGACTGTGATTCAGCATATCGTCATCACGAACGCATTCGGTATCCTGTCATATCCGATCATTTTCGTACCATTTAGATTAAGATGTAACTCGACAACTCTTTGACTAGGTAATGTTATGTCCGGGATTGGTGGCATAATATCTAGCTTCTTGAACAGTGCCGTAGCCCCATCGTCTGAAGAAACTGCACTTGTAAAGAAGTGGTTGAAACAATTCGCCATTTTGTATTCATCTTGAATCGTCAGGCCTTTAATGTCAATTTTGTCTACACCTTTTTTGATAATTTAAGGTGCCGCCGAAAATTCCGGGAAGATGAAACCAGGAACGATGACATAGTTAGGCTGTAATCATTATGTTTCGCAGCTTAATTAATAGTTTTAGGGATTTGACTGAGGACCACGAGTCCATTACTTTTGCTCCAGGGTACTCGACGAACCTGTGCTCTACAGCGCGAGATCTTCCTTTTAGCGTGACTAATATTTCGATTGGTCGAGGAATTGTTCTTTGGCATCTTATTACTTCTAGTGGGTACGTACTTGGCTAAGCACTTAGTAATAGCCGCTAAATTTAGCGGGGAAATTTTTCCGCGAAATTTAGCGGGGAATTTTTCAGCTAGTCTTGGCGGGGAATTTTTTTTCGTTAAATTTTGCAGGGCAATGTACCCATAATGCACCGCGCGGTTACGCCGACGCCGACGCCGCTCAAGCCAGAAACGAAACCGCTCAAGTCGGAAACGGGCGTCTAAGAGCTGCGCTCTAAAATGTTTTGCATTCACCAGACTAAATGACGTGCAGTCATCTTAACTGCGCACACGCGTACAGTTGTGCTGCAAAGCACCGCACACGTTTTAGTTACTTTGAGCTTGCCCATACCGATGCTTTTATACAATTGTGACTCGACAGTTGCTGACGAGCGAATGCTCGTCTACAACTGACGCTGAGCTCCTCCCGCATCGAATACGTGAAAAAGAAGTCCCAAAGAAGTTTGGAAGTTGGTAAAAAGCAACAAAAAGAACCCAGCTGGTATCCCGTCGAATGATGTCTCTGGTCAAACCCTGCCTGACGACCAGGGAAGGCAGCATGTTTTAGTAGCTACTTTCAGTCAGTCGTTTCTTCTTCTGGCTGTGATGATTGTTCCGCTATGACCCCTACCGCCAGCCTGCTACACGATATGAAGGAATTTGTGTTTAACTGTGATGGTCTTGTTAAAGTTTTACAATCACTTAACCCCAATAAATCATCCGGTCCTGCTGGCATTCAAAAATAAGTCCTTAGAGAATGCTCAGGTATGATAGCTATGTTTATTTATGTCTTGTTCACCAAATCACTCTCAGACTGTTCTTTGCTTAAAGATTGGAAGGAAGCACATGTAGTGCCCGTACATAAAAACCGTCGCAAAAACAAAGTAGAAAATTATGGGTCTATCTCGGTACTTAGCACGCCTTCCGAACTTATGGGGCATGTCATTCACACAAACATTCTGGAACATTTAGATGCAAACAGTTTTTTCGCCTCTTTCCAACACGATTTTTGCCTTCTACAACCCAGATGGTGAAGTTTTACCACGAATTGGCATATGCATACGACAAAGGCCTTCAGAAATATTGTGTTTTACTTGACTTTCGGAAGGCCTTTGACCTTGTACCACACAAATTTATTCTTCAAAAATTATCAGCACTCAAAATATATTCTAACATTTTTGGATGGCTCGTTGACTATTTAAGTTGTAGAACCCAAGCAGTGTTAATTAACGACAACTTGTCCAATTTTACCCCAGTTATTTCCGGTGTGCCTACGGGGGAAGAAACACATTTAGGTGATGACTCTGGCCGCTCTTCCCGTGGGGAGCGAGCGACCAGATCGTGTTCGTTTGTTTGTTGTTTATTTTGGGGTGAAGAGAAAGCGGGGAGCCATGAGATATGTGGGCCTCCAGTCAGGGGCAAGTTGCTATCGTGTTCGGAGCTAGTCTAGAACCCAGGAGCTACGCGCCGCCGCGGAGGGCGCTGCGGTGTGGGGTGCCTCCTCGGCGGCCACGGTGTCGGCGGTTTAGCGTGCTCGCCTTTTTCCCGGCGTGGTGGTGTGGTGGTAGTATGCGGCCGGTGGCTGGCCTCGTGTTTTGCTTTGGTGCTGTGCCCATCGCAGGTGCCACCATCGTGCACGAAGGTGAGCCTTAACCCGAAGAATAAGAAGGAAGAGAACAGATATTTACGGAATCTGGCGAATTGGTGGCGGCGTGGTGGCGGTTATGTACAGCAAGAAGCGGTGAGCGAGGGAATGCGGGACCACCACTGGAACAAACAACCGGGGCGGTCGGTTTGGGAGGGACGCCATACTTGGGCGCCATCTATCCCCGTGCGAGTGAAGCGTTCGGTGCGCCGAACATAATGTGGCTGCCGCGTCGGAGAGAGAGTCATCACCGAAATGTGTTTCTTCCACCGTGGGTACAACAAGAAGAGGTGAACGAGGAATGCGGGACCACCCCTGGGAGAAACAACCGGAGTGGTCGGTGCGGGAGGCACCCTAGAGTTTCGGTATATAGCTACCTACGGTAGCAGAGTTGCACATTCAGCCTCTGCGGGTGTTCATAGCACCGGCTTTCCTGCACGGTCCTGGATGCTTTGTTCACCACGTGACTGAATTCGTAGAATAGCGGCGCCGCGCTTGGAAAACAGAAAAGGAGAAGAAGGAGGCGAAAGCAGGGGACATACACCGGGGCGCGTGTAACGTCGCCTAAGCGACCGTAGTGGTTGCTTTCCTGCACGGCGATGGATGCTTTGCTCCTCACGTGTATGATCTCGGCGAATAGCGGCGTCGCGGCGCGGGAAAAACAAATGCGCAGCTCTTAAGCGCGAAACACATGTACGACGAAACCGTCCGATCCGACGTACGGACTGCCGGAATGACCTTGGGGGGCGAGTGGTTTTCGTAGCACCGGAGAGCGTTGAAAACCCTCGCCTCCGACCGTCGTATTGCCTGATCGGACGTCGGATCGGACGGTTTCGACGTACATGTGTTTCGCGTTTTAACTCCGTTCGGGGGAGCATGTTGAGGAACTAAGGCACCTGATACTTGGGCGCCATCTATCCCCGTGCAGGTAAAGGTCGGTTCTCACATGCAGCGAAGCGCTAATGTAGCGCTCCTCACGTGCCGTCAGCTACTTATGGTCTGCCATGAGCAACCGTTTTGACGGTGAGATACAAAGCTGGTGAACGCTCCCGTCAGCACGCGCTTAGCGCGAGATAAGCGCTACGCTTGTAGCGCTCCGCTGCATGTGTGAACAGGCCTTAAAGCGCTCGGTGCGCCGAACATAATGTGGTCGCCGCGTCGGACAGAGAGTCATCACCTAAAGGTTTCTTCCACCTTGGGTGTTCCCCAGGCCTCCGCGTTGGGATAGCTCTTAATTTTTATATTGAATAATGATATTTTGAAAACGTCTCATCATTTATACGGTTGTATGCGGACGATTGTGTAATTTATCGCGCAGTAAGTGTTTCCTCCATGGCCCGTTTGCTCGAAGAGCGGTTAAGCGCTAACCGTGGCTAAAGTTAGCCGCAGTAACTAGGAGAGGGATTTTGAGTTCACGTGAGTGGCTCGGTAGGGATGCGGGGTGCCACGCATGGCCCCCTCGCTTCGTTTGACAAAATGGTTGCGGCGTACGCAGTTTCCACGTTTGCGATCGCATTGGTGTTTGTCTTCGGGTCCCGTTTGCTCGAAGCCGGTTAACTTTAACCGCGGTTGAAAGTTAACCGCCCTTCCCTACTAGGTACCTGCAAGTACCTAGCCAAGTTTGACAATGGCCAGATGAGCGATACCTCCGTATTTCATTATAGGGTGATAGCTGTGTCACCTACTGATTGTGGCGAATATGAGTGGCTTCCGTGGAAAACGTTCCCAAAGATGGGGGACACAACAACGCGCGCTACCGGGTTCTCGTGACGCAGCGCGGCATACATTTGAGCAGACAACTTTTTTGTTGATCGTGGTACAGATATTGGGTAAGGTAAAACTAAATTCACTTTTTTTTGGAAAATGTCTAAATGCTTGTCTATCTGAATGAAAACAAGCCTCATTGAAATTTCCTTCAAGTTCGAAAGGGCACGACGAAGTTCAGGCCTAGAAACGATAAGGAAGAAGTGAGCAGTGAAAGGCGGCGGTACGCCAGCAGCATGGTTGGCCAGCATGTAAGAACTGTATATAACACCATCATAAATTGAAAAACCTGTAATTCGTCTCCAGTGAAAATAGACCTATTAGTAAATTATCCAAGCAACGAGTAGAACGCTGGAAGTGTAATTCTACAGTGCGCGCGCTGGCCTTCCTCTTATAAAAGATTCGAAGTGAATAATCATAATAAGGCTTTGCTGAACGCATGTGAGAGGCAAAGTTTGTTTTAGACTTTTTGCTTTAGAACAGTTACTACTGCAGACGCCAGCACGTGCAACACGTGCAAGCTACACTCGTAGCGTGCACCTCGGTGCTTGGGAAATTTAGAAAAAGCTATATTGGGACGCTGTCTGTATTTTGTGTGCTATCGATACCCGGCCGATTGAGTCAAGGCAATCCGTTTTCAAAGACGTTGCCCTGCCGACAATTATCGCGTTCATTTAGGCTTAGGAATGCCCAGAATCAAAAGACTATCTAAAAAATACGGCGATGTTATTGGTCATTCTTTGCGGTTTAAGGGAGGTAAGGCGAAGCGAAAGCCTCCTCGCTCTCGATACTGTAGCTGAGTCAACGAAGTATTAGTTCCATAGCGAGCGGCGCCCACTCACCGGGGCACCGCCATGTTTCCCCGCATACCTACCAAGCCACTCACGTGATTTCAAAATCTCTTTCCAAGGTACTGCGGCTAACTTTAGCCGTGGTTAGCGCTTAACCGCGTTTCGAGCAGACGGGCCCTGGTGGACATCGATCGTATAGCGAGTTGGTGTTATACTTGGGGATGGAACTGACTTGGGCGAAATGTCACTTGGAGAGGTCGCGAAGAAAAAACTCCGTCGTTACCACCTAGAACATCCACAGTATTGATATAAAACTTATCAGTGCAGGTGAAATACCTGGGTGTTTACTTCTCTCATAATCTCTCGTGGAATCACCATATAGAATTAATATATGCCAGCGAAGGCAAACTGGATGTTAGGATTCATTAGGCGTAACTTTAAATATTGTACACTCTAAGTAAAAAATACCCCATAAAGGTGCTCCGCTCCGAGAGATGAAAAAAAAAATTTTTTTCTTTTCCTAAGCTCGCTGGGCGAGCTTCCTGAGGGCGAGAAATAAAAACGAACAGTTCGAGCCAGGAAACCGTGGAGCTCAGACGTCTTTTGCACAAACTGATGACCCGGTATCGGAAGGCCCCCGCCGCCTCCTACCACAAGAGCAGCCGGCCTGCAGAACTGGGCGCAAGACACTGCTACTGCCGGCGACGGCGCGCCTCTTCGTTCCCCCGACGCTGCACTCCACGGCCATCCAGCTTCGGCTTCCGCCCTTTTGGCCGAAAACTCCTAGGAGTCTTTGTAACGCAGTTCGAGGCTCAGTTTCACCTCCACCGTATCAACTTCCAGCTGTCTCGGTTCTACCATGTCGTCGCCTTCCTCACTCCGGCCGTCTCCGACGAGCTAGACCACATTCTCTCCCGGCCTCCCCCTGACGATGCCTCCGACCACCTGAAGGGGTCCTCCTCAAACGGACGACAATTACCAAGACCTTTAACGAGATTTTAGATATCCCGCTTCGGATGTCCATCCACCGTCACTACGAACCGGGGACGACAATTTGAATGCTCGTTGTTTTCTACCTTAGCGGAGCTCCTCGGCAAGCACCACGCGCTCACCACCTCACCCCTCCCGTCAGTCAACGGCATGGTGGAAAGGTTAAACCAAGAGCTCAAGACAGCAATCACTGCACGAGATGGACGACTCAACTGGGTCGACCATCTCCCATTCGTCCTTATCGGCATTTGATCCGCCTTCAAACAAGACCTGGAATGAACCTCGGCTGAATTGTTCTTTGGATCACCACTCCGGCTTCCTGGAGAATTTTCGGACATTACCAAGAGCAGTCCAACAGTACCATACCAAGCTGTACTAATACCCCTGTCAGACGGTATGGTGGAAAGGTTAAACCAAGAGCTCAATACAGCAATCACTGCACGAGATTGACGACTCAACTGGGTCGACCATCTCCCGTACGTCCTTATCGGCATTTGATCCGCCTTCAAGCAAGACCTGGAATGAACCTCGGCTGAATTGTTCTATGGATCACCACTCCGGCTTCCTGGAGAATTTTCGGACATTATTAAGAGCAGTCCAACAGTTCCACACCAAGCGTACTGTCAGACGCGCACGTTAAATGGCATTTTAGCAAAATGACATTACAGATCCGCCAATCCGCGTGTTTAATACGCCACACTGCGCGTGCACGCGCCGCTTGCAGAACCAGGTTCACGAGCTGATTCGCCGAGCGGTGAATGACATTCGATCAGAATGACATTTATTTTCCCGTCCGACAGGGGTATTAGACGACTTGAGGCAGTTTATTTAAGATCTGCAGCCCACAAGACCTCGGATGTCCCATTCTCAGAAGGTCTTCGTAAGTCGTAGAACTGAAAACTTCCACGCACGCATTCGTCCGAAATTAAGTTAAAAGAAAAGTCTCACACCACCTTACGATGGACCTTTTAAGGTACTACAGCGCACCAAGAAGATCATAACAATTGACATTCACGGACACCAAGAACTCGTCGCTATGGACAAAATCAAACCCGCATTTCAGACTCAAATTATCATCCTTCATGTACAGAGCAACCTTCAACACTCCAGAAAACCAAGAAACCAAGAAGAGCTTCATGTGCCACATAACTTCCCACAAACTCCTCTTCTGATTGCCATCATTGGATCAACTACAATTAGTATTGATATTTCCGTGATCCCTGCTGCCAGTGGGCAAGCCTCCTATAGAAGCCAGCTCCAAGAGATGAAAAAACTATTTCTTCTTTTTCTAAGCTTGCTGTGCGAGCTTCATGATGCGGGAGAAATAAACATGAACAGTTCGAGCCAGAACACCGTGGAGCCTCGGACGACTTTTTCACATCCTTTACCTCAGGAAAATCGGACCGATTCTTGAGTACGCCTTCGAAGTCTCAGGGACCTTTTTACCAACAGTTCCTTATCAATAACATAGAAAGTATTCAGAACAGATCTGCTACGTTCGCTTCAATTCTGTAGCTGGAGCCGAAGCGCGAGTGCCTTAAATCATGAGCTCAAGTGGTAGCCTCTCCAACCTTTCGCCGTCAAAGCCTTCGTTTAAAAACGTCTACATGCGATTCATTATGAGCTCTCTGGCATTGATAAAGGAACGCATTTACTTGAACCACACTTGATTTCCGGTAAGATCGAGATCACCTACAAAGAAAATCAGGCCTCTCTCATCCATAAGTTACATTTTTTAACATTCTTTCTTTCCGAGCACCATTCAGCGCTGGAATGAATTAGAGTAGATGATTAGTCTCAGAAAAACAATAACCCTGGAAATTTTTTCAAGCTTTGCTTTCACTTTTTTTACCACCTGCAATGTATGCTGTTTGCTCTTTTAAAGCAACTTGGCTTAGTGTATATTCGTGTGAAAATCGCGCGCTTCACTCTGTTACTTTTCTTCGGTTGCCCTGGTTTCCGCTGATTTGTGCCTTGCTGCTGGCAGAGCGTGTCTTTTGTAGCGTAAGCTACACTGCCCGAGGTTGAGCAGTTTCGCGTGGCTCTTGGAGAGCTGTGCTGCGCAGGCGCGAGGAGCAGTGACGGAACGGGCAGGGACTGGTATGCGCGCCTCAGGCTGGGTCCCCGATACCGCGCAGCGCGCATGCACGCGCTCGAAATCATGGCTCGCGCTTCCGGCTGTTCTGGGCGGCAGCTTGGTTGCTTGATACATAACAACACGGCACACAGCTGGCCAAACCAACGACGGGCACCTGGGCACGCCCCAGCGGAGGTCTGAGGGTTAATCGAAACCACCTGGGGATCTTTTGACGTGCAAATCCTCGAAAAGCTCGGTTACACGGTGCCTCCTTCCCAATAAGAAAGCGGAGAAGCTTAACTCATCGGATCCCGAAGCAGTCACGATAATGCGTATACCGTGTGTGTGTGTCACTCAAGCAGCAGTAAGCATGATAACTGGCCAATCCTAGACAACCAGGAAAGCTAAGCGTAACCAGCTGAACCTCAAGCTTACGTATAGCCGAGCTAAGCCACTGCAATATTTTTTACTTGATTTGTTGTGGCGTCATTTGCTTTTCTTTTTTTTTTTTTTACCCTCCTCACTATCATGCCAACGTCCGCACGGGCGCTATGGGGAACCTGGAATTAAATAAATAAATAATGGGGGTGCTTAAGGGAACTTTCTATGGGGGAAAATATGGGCAGTGTCGAAGAACGCCTAAGAGATATCTTAACGACCAGATTTGTTAAGAGTGCGGTGATTGAACCCATGATTCCTAGGTTCCGCAGCGCGCACTATCGATCCACGTTCTCCAAGCTGTAAACACTTTTCGAAAGTGCGCGCCCTTAGTAGCGGGTCGCTGCACAAATTATCAAACGTCCGCCATTTCTTGGGCACGTGCATTGAGCATCTATTGGACACGAGAGTTGCGGCAGCTTTCGTCGAAGGCTGGGATCCAATCACATGGTTCAGGTGCGCAAGGCCAAGAAATGTCGACGGCCATTGTTGTGCTTGGATGGTCTTTTGAAAAAGGCTCGATTCTTCAAAAGATGAATGA
>JAZHYW010020491.1:0-29491 GCA_037355805.1 Ixodes ricinus
CTTTCTGAACACGTTGAACAGTTCATTTTCCTACAGGATAATTTGTAATGAGTGCATTACTAGAAGTCTCTTTAGCATACTGCAGCCCCGTAAAATGCAGTTGCATTGATTTATTTTAAAAAGGCAATAAAACGTGCTCTTACCTCTTGTTTTGCAATTTTTTTATTGCAAGACACCTAATCGATATTCGATTCGATATTCGAAGCCCGCTTTTTTGTCTTATTCGTATTCTGATTCGTATTCGAAAATTTCAATATTCGCACACCCTACTTTTTAGCCAAGAGTCAGGCACGTAGCCAGGATTTTGATTCGGGCGGGGGGGGGGGGGGGGGGCGGGCGGGCTGCCCATGAAAATATGCTGTCTGAGGGGGAGGAAGAAAATAAGGCCCCAGCAAAATGGGAATATTTTTTTTGGGAGGGGGGGCCGCCCCCCCCCCCCCCCGGGGCCCCCTGGCTACGTGCCTGCCAAGAGTAATAGTAATTGTAATCGATTACTTTTTTTTTTAGTAACGTGTACAAGACTGGCTTTACGTCTGCCTCGCGGATCGTCGACTTAGTTTTAGAAATTCCCTTATTTCCTGTTTATTTCAGGTTGACCTCTAGAGTCACGTGCAGTGTCGCGGCTATAACTTGTATTTGTATTTGTGTGTAGCATCGAATATTTTAGTTATTCAACTGTTCCAACGCCACTACGATTAAGCAGGATGTTTGGCGAAAAAAGAAATGCAGCAAATTGGGGCACGGCGTTCCATTATGAGACTTCCGAATCTTCAGGATTCACGAAATATGTAGTAGCGCACAAAAATGCATGAAGTATCGTCGTTCAAAAACGACGAATGGCCGGCAAAATTAAGGCCGGATTAAAATCTAACACCTTCTATTAGACAAGAAGTGCTAGTAATGAATTATCAGACAATAAAATGCACCCGCAGTGCGCTGCTAGAGCGAAAGTTTCGAAGCATCAATGCCCTGTGTCATCTGGAACATTTCCTGTTCTTAGTCTCACCGCGATCAATCCCTTAACACAGTGGTTCTCATCCATTGATGTTTCGCGGACTTCCTTGCGGGTCGGCTGAGATGACGGAGTACCCCGTTCGTGGTGAGGGAAGGAAAAGGTGGAGCTTTATAAGGATAGTGATTTAATAACTGTATATAACTAAAGGCTAGTGTAAAATAAACTTGTCTTATCGACATATACACGGGAAAACGCAACCAAAAACTGGAACATTTCTTCTCACCTAAGAAAAGACAACTTCTATTGTCGGGCTCAACTGTTGTTGGGCTTCGCGGACACCAAAGGGTCCGCGGTGCCCCATTTGGAGAACAGGCGCAATAAGAAGCGCAAGGTGTATTTGTAATAACTCATTTAGGATATCGAGGACGAAGGCAAATATAGTCAACGCAAGGAGTCACTGTGTGTTTCTTGAAAGCATCGTGCTCTGCCTTCATAACAAATCTAAAACAGTTGCTCTTGATTATAGGCGGGAATCATTTCTGCGTATAAATATTCGCTTGAGCTGTTTATTTCTAATTTTAAAAGGAACTATACACTGCGCTCCGTCTCATGTCTGCAGTCATTCAGTTTTTTGTTCTTTTTAAGATATCCAATTCAATTAATTTATTTAGACACAAAAGGTTGAAAAACGCGTCAAGGACAGCCTATGAGTGCCTGACAAAGACGACCGAGGTACGCCGCATTCAACGCCGAACAGAATCCGCCTGCATTTAACTCAATCCTGTGCAGCGTTGTCGATGCCGGATTTAAGTGAAAACCGCATGTAAAGGATTTGGTGAGCGACGATCGAGTCAAACGACGGTGACCCGCTTCGCTGTCGTTCGGTCAGTCGCGCGACGAGGCACGCCGCATGAAAGCGACGGGAGCAAGCGACCAAGGCAATGAGCGACGTTTCCTAGAAATTCAAACACCGAGCGACGCGACGAGCGACAACGAGAAATCTCCGTCGCTAGTCGCTGACTCTTGTCACTTGTGCCGTTGCTCGTCTTGTCGCTCGCTAAAACACTTACATACGGTTCAGAATTTACTCTCGACGCCGCTGAAAATAAAAAGCGTATCTGTTCTAACAAAAAAAATGTGTTAACACAAATTCATGACGTGCTCCCTGGCATTTCACTTGAGCCAAGCTTGCTGGGGATTACCTTGCGCCATTTAATTATATTGCGCAATTTATACAGAAGGTGGACGTCAGACTTCAAATGACAGGTTTAGCGCCGGGTGGTTCCCGTTTCAGCCCATTCCCATTTTAACCTTCCCATTTGTACCTTCCCGTTTCGACCCGGCTCGAATCGACCTTCTCGTTTCATCTTTTCCCATTTCGCCCTTTCCCGAAACAACCTTCCCGTTTCGACCACTGTCACCCTACCCTGTCGACGGGGCGTTCGTTATCAGTTCAGTCAGTTCAAGTGTACCATGTCTGTCTTCCTTGGTGACCTTATTTCACCCTCTCCCGAAACGACCTTGAAGATCTAATCACCAGCAGTCACTTTTTGCACGCTGTTCTGGTGTTAGTGTGCCGGCAGTTTCTGACGTCCAGCGTGCATGGCTGTTTTTGCGACAAGAAGGCACATCCCTCGGTGTTTCAGGCGTCATCACTGTGCTTGACTATTTTGATGGCACCTGGATGAATGGTCATTTTTCCATACAGCAGTGGAATCACCACGGAAACCGAGGGCCACGGACAAACAACCACATGGAGTCCTGGCACCGCAAGATAAACGCGGTGTCAGGGAGGGCTCACCCGAACATTTACAGTTTTATCGATTTAATTAAACGGGATGAGGCTTTGATTAGGATATCCTTGCAGCAGCTTGCAAATGGTGGTGCCGTGCGGGTCAGGGGGCACAAGTGGGTCAGCAAGGACCGCAAACTTTCAGAGCTCGAGTGTCGTCTTTCTGATGGCACGATTTCCTCTTTGACTTTCTTAACAAAGCGAAGGCATTTTCGGGTCTGTGATGTTTTTCTGTGTGCGCGAGTGTTCAGTGTTTGCAATTGTAAAAGAAAATAAAGTCGCAATCATATGCCTGTCCCCCTGTCTGATTTCTCGCTCTCCAAAATATCAAGATCACAAATATAAGGTTTTAGGATAACGTACGCAAGCGCTTTGGGTACCCTGAAAATAGCGTGGCGAATGCGAAGCTAATTCTAGCTTACCCAATGTTCTTGTGTACGTAAGACTTCATTATTGTACGTAGCGTGAAAATGTTAGCGCGAACAAGCGATCGGCGGTGTTGCTGTTTATCTCATAGAATTTAAAAGCTGCCATAAACACTATTACTGTCTTTGGAAGGGCTCATCTGAGCCACTACCCTGAGTCCTAAAATTTGGTGCCTGCTAATACCATTTCGAAGTAAAATTCTAAAAAAAAGCAACAAGGTCGTTTTTGCAGTAACGGTGTCGCAGAGTGTACATAGACCATTTCGCGGTTGCACGTTATGAAGATCATCTTGAAATAAAAAAATAAAAACACTTTAAGTGGTTGAAGTAAGAATAATATATTACTTCGAAGCTTGCCTGAAAGGTGCATATTTTTAGAATACATCGGCTTCCAAAAGTATTTCAGAACATGTATTCTTAAGCCGAAAAGGTGCGCTGACCAGGGTTTGAACGATTAGACTTTTCGCGAAGAGGTTGGGATGCGCAGGGTCTTATACAAATGGGTTGAAAATGGATGGATTCAAACGCAAAGGGTCTTTCGGGTATCAGTTGAAACAGGGCGGGTTCAAATGAGAGGGGCGTTTCGGGAATGGGACGAAACAGGACGGGTACAAATGAGAAGGGCGTTTCGGGAATGGGACGAAACGGGACGGGTTCAAACGGGAAGGTCGATTCGGGAATGGGTCGAAACGGGACGGGTTCAAACGGGAAGGTCGATTCGGGAATGGGTCGAAACGGGACGGGTTCAAACGGGAAGGTCGATTCGGGAATGGGTCGAAATGGGACGGGTTCAAACGGGAATGGGTTGTTTCGGGCTACACCCTTGTGCCTTATCTCATATTGTCAATACATTATAAAGAAATGTTTGTATAAGAAATAGTTTTCTAAGGTCAACATTGTAAAACGCTGCTAGTGAATACTTCAGCAAGGCTGATAATTGAAAAAAAGTCACACTCGGCCTAAGAAGCACCATCGAAATACCTCTCGAGTACTTAATTCCTTTAAAAAAAATTAAATATATATACAGGGTGTTTCAGAGAACTCAGGCCAAATCGCTCCTGCGAAAACTACTCGTCGCAACGAAAAAGGCTTGTGTCGTTTTGGTCCTGGGCCAGGGGCCCATTTAGGAAAATGATTAAAGTCCGGATAATTAAGTTGTTAATTATTTTTGCGTAATTAACTTTCTAATATTGTGTTTAAGTGCATGGTTTCAATTAGAAAATTGCTGAGCATCGTCGAAAAACACTAAATCAACAAATTGCAGAACGATAGAAGGCACGCGAAGCATTTTACGGCTTTCTGAAAAACCGCACAAATTCGACGGGTTTTTAAGTTTCGGTTTGCTATCGGAGCGCATCTCAGCTCCGGCGGCACTGCGCCCAGTGGAGAGATAGTGCAACCAACCTCTGCTGCGCTGTCATCGCGCGACGCAGCAGAGGCTGGTTGCACTATCTCTCCACGGGGCGCGGTGCCGCCGGGGCTAAGATCCGCTCCGATAACAAACCGAAACTTAAAAACCCGTCGAATTTGTGCGGTTTTTCAGAAAGCCGTAAAATGCTTCGCCTGCCTTCTATCGTTCTGGAATTTGTTGATTTAGTGTTTTTCGACGATGCTGAGCAATTTTGTAATTGAAACCATGCCTTTAAACACAATATTAAAAAGTTAATTACGCAAAAATAATTAACAACTTAATTATCCCGGACTTTAATAATTTTTCTAAATGGGCCCCTGGCCCAGGATTAAAACGACACAAGCCTTTTTCGTTGCGATGAGTAGTTTTCGCAGGAGCGATTTGGCCTGAGTTCTCTAAAACACAATGTGTATATATATATATATATATTTTTTTTTTCACTGCATGCGTCGTTACAGGGGGCTTTTCCGGTTGGCCATTTTCATAAAACGTGGGTATCCTCGGAAATTGAAAAGTGAGCACTAAATTTGCGAGTTTATCTGTTCTGTGCAATTCAGCACATTGTTATTCAGTCCGTCGACTCTATTTTTTCGGGTGTAGCCCGAAACAACCCATTCCCGTTTGAACCCGTCCCATTTCGACCCATTCCCGAATCGACCTTCCTGTTTGAGCCCGTCCCGTTTCGACCCATTCCCGAATCGACCTTCCCGTTTGAACCCGTCCCGTTACGACCCATTCCCGAATCGACCTTCCCGTTTGAACCCATCCCGTTTCGTCCCATTCCCGAAACGCCCTTCTCATTTGTACCCGTCCTGTTTCGTCCCATTCCCGAAACGCCCCTCTGATTTGAACCCGCCCTGTTTCAACTGATACCCGAAAGACCCTTTGCGTTTGAATCCATCCATTTTCAACCCATTTGTATAAGACCCTGCGCATCCCAACCTCTTCGCGAAAAGTCTAGTCGTTGAAACCCTGCTCAGCGCACCTTGTCGGCTTAAGAATACATGTTCTGAAATACTTTTGGAAGCCGATATATTCTAAAAATATGCACCTTTCAGGCAAGCTTCGAAGTAATATATTATTCTTACTTCAACCACTTAAAGTGTTTTTGTTTATTTCAAGATAATCCCCATAACGTGCAACCGCGAAATGGTCTATGTACACTCTGCGACACCGTTACTGCAAAAACGACCTTGTTGCTTTTTTCTAGAATTTTACTTCGAAATGGTATTAGCAGGCACCAAATTTTAGGGCTCAGGGTAGTGGCTCAGATGAGCCCTTCCAAAGACAGTAACAGTGTTTATGGCAGCTTTTTAATTCTATGAGATAAACAGCAACACCGCCGATCGCTTGTTCGCGCTAATATTTTCACGCTACGTACAATAATCAAGTCTGACGTACACAAGAATATTGGGTAAGCTAAAATTAGCGTCGCCATCGCGACGCTATTTTCAGGGTACCCAAAGCGCTTGCGTACGTTATCCTAAAAACTTATATCTGTGACCTTGATATTTTGGAGAGCGAGAAATCAGACAGGGGGACAGGCATATGATTGCGACTTTATTTTCTTTTACAATTGCAAACAGTGAACACTCGCGCACACAGAAAAACATCACAGACCCGAAAATGCCTTCGCTTTGTTAAGAAAGTCAAAGAGGGAAATTGTGCCATCGGAAAGACGGCACTCGAGCTCTGAAAGTTTGCGGTCCTTGCTGACCCACTTGTGCCCCCTGGCCCGCACGGCACCACCATTTGCCAGCTGCTGCAAGGATATCCGAACCAGAGCCTCATCCCGTTTAATTAAATCGATAAAACTGTAAATGTTTGGGTGAGCCCTCCCTGACACCGCGTTTATCTTGCGGTGCCAGGACTCCATGTGGTTGTTTGTCCGTGGCCCTCGGTTTCCGTGGTGGTTCCACTGCTGTATTGAAAAATGACCATTCATCCAGGTGCCATCAAAATAGTCAAGCACAGTGATGACGCCTGAAACACCGAGGGATGTGCCTTCTTGTCGCAAAAACAGCCATGCACGCTGGACGTCAGAAACTGGAACGAACGACAGCGCCACCATCTTTCTAATAAGGGACCTAATGGTATCATCCTGCCCGTACGCAGTTTGGAGGCCGGCTCTTTGTACTGCAGCCCACACTCTTTTTGTGAAATGGAAATGGCATCCACGATGGATTGCGGTTGGGAATAAAGTCAGCATGCCTGCGATGAGCGCCTGCTCGAAGTCTGTTAGAAAAATGTCAGGATTCGGAAACACGATGCCTGCACCAGCGAATACATTCCTCAAGTTTTGAAATGCTCGAACATATGTCTCACGAGATCTACCGGACAACAGAAAGTACACTGCGGGTGAGTGTTTGCCATCTGACATGACATGAATGGTCAGGAGTTGATCAAAAATCTGAGGCACAACAAAAAATGTACCATCAACAAAGAGCATCTTCGCGGATGACAAGCGCAGCAAACCCTCCCGTGATGCAAAGGCTAAGATCCGAGAACCACTAACACTAGTGTCATCGATAACAAGGAAGGGATGGCCGTCTTCTGTCTGTTGGTACAACGGGCTCAGTTGAATGTCGTCCGCAGTTGCAGGAAGTTCCGGCTGATGTCGGCGTCGCTCCCTGTACATGGCATTCTTCAGGCTTGCAAAAGTTGGGATGTCAGCGACAACATCGGCCGCGCTCTAAAAATAAATACAGTTCCAACTTTAGTCAACAAACCTGATTAGACATGAAAAAATACAGTGCTCCTTCCTTTTCTGTTTTTTTAGCTGCACCAAATTTTCAAAGAAACGGAAGGTGAGATAGGGTAATTTGAGCCCTTGGGCCAAGTTGGTGGTCATTGGGGCCACTAGAAATAAGGCGCAATGGTGGAAATAGTTACCTAATTAACTAAAAAGCTGTAGTTAACTTTAGCATCTTAGGGCTAGGGGCATAGGATATTTAAAAGATTGAAGCTCGACCTCAATATGGCTTAGCCGTGCCGTAAACATTTGATTAAAATATTATTAGCGGGCACTACGGGGCAAGAAAGTTTACCCTTGAACAAGGCTGACATATCTTGCCCCATAGCGCCCACTGTGAATTTTAATTCAAAATCTAGACCATATTGAGGACGAGCTTCAATTATCCAAATACATCACGCGCCCTCGAGTGCAAAATAATTAAAACATTTTAGTTAATTAGCTAAATAATGACCTAATTTCGCATTTTTCTAGTGGCCACCAAGGCCATTATCACTGCCCCAGGACTCAAATTACTACATCTCACGTTTACTTTTTTCTAATATAGTGCAGCTAAAGAAAAACACCTTCTATGATCGCACTTTCACAAAATAGACACTTACAGCTTGAGATGCGCGAAGAAGTTCCTGGTTGTAGAGCGTCGGAGCTGCGACGTGGGGATTAGATGCCACTTTTTCTTTTAGTTCCATTCTCATCCGGTCTTTGACAACGGCTGTTTCATCGGGAGGGTGATTGTGGTCTCCTAAAAAAATGAAATGTTAATCTCACACTGCAAATTCACGTTAACCTTCAGATTGAGATAAACGTTCTACTCACGAAGGGTGTTCTTGACATGATCTCCTTCCGTCAGGATTGATGCGGGGCAGCAGGATAAACCATGGTTGGCACACCGCCACGCAACAGTTCCGTTCGCATTCGAACGTTTCTTGTGGTACTTATATCCATCTAAGTGTAAACACTGCTTCTTTTTCTGGGTTTGTAAGATGACAAACGAAGACATCCTGCGGCGGTGACAGCGGTAACTGCTATGCGTTTACAGCACTGCCGGCACACTAACACCAGAACAGCGTGCAAAAAGTGACTGCTGGTGATTAGATCTTCAAGGTCGTTTCGGGAGAGGGTGAAATAAGGTCACCAAGGAAGACAGACATGGTACACTTGAACTGACTGAACTGATAACGAACGCCCCGTCGACAGGACAGGGTGACAGTGGTCGAAACGGGAAGGTCGTTTCGGGAAAGGGCGAAATGGGAAAAGATGAAACGAGAAGGTCGTTTTGAGCCGGGTCGAAACGGGAAGGTACAAATGGGAAGGTTGAAAATGGAATGGGTTGAAACGGGAAACTCACCCATTTTTTCAGTGCCTCCATGCACTTGTCTCTTCATTAGTTTTGTCTTTATAGAAACTATAGTAACAGCGAGTACGTCCAGTACGGCCGTAGACATCGCTAACCCTCCCCGGCAACAACTCAGTCGTTTCGCCGCCGAATCTGCTCGAACAATAAACATGATCAGATGAAGGTGTTTGATAAAACGTCCAAAATTTAGGCTCGTACCTACGTCGTAGTTCTCAAGGTGGGCCATTACCACCGTATCATTGGTCCTGTACTAAAGGGGATATCTTTATATCACAAGACTAAGCAATAACGAGATAAACACCAACACAGCCGCAAGCCCGCTGAAACCGAAACCAACCAAATCGAAGCCAGCTTATGGCGCCGCGTATGTCAGCGCCCCTGTCCATCGGGCACGTAACTACTGCGATGAAAATGTCTATAGATACCATAGTAATGAGGCGAATAATGCGAGCGGAGTTTAACCTAAGCAGAGGCAGATACATTCATTTGCCTTGGCTACACTTCTGTTTTTCCTTTCTATTTCTAGGCCCTCTGTCATATTCTACGAGCAACGGGGACAAAATACTAAATTTACAATGTGTGTTTCAAAACGATAATAGAAAGAGAGCCACAGAGTTTTCTAATTGCGTGTGTGTGTTTTCTTTTTTACATTTTTACATATTTATACGTCGGTTCTGCGACTTCCACTACAGCAACTGACAGACTAAGAAACGCAGGGCCTGTCGAGTTCTGAACATCTTACGATTGGTTCGCAGCCAATGAGATTCCAGCAATAGCCGATAAGAAAGCCCAAGAAGCAATCACAAAGCGCCAAGATAAGAAATCACACCCTGCGTTTCTGAACCTATCAGTAACTATAAGAAGACTAAGACTGTGATGGCTCAGGCGAGCTGGTGTAGATTCACCATTGTCTTCAACCAGCTTAAACTGGGTGAAGAACTAGAATAACCAAAAGTGGAAGGAACAGGAACAGAAAATCAGAAGGCGTCGTCTCAAATTCAGCTGAAAGTTTATTTAGCAGCACTTTTATATACACCAAAACCCCAAACGTCGCCAACCATCACCGCACCCAAAAATCCCCAACAAAAGATAATGAACTATATCCTCGATTTGTCTTTGCACAAGTACACAAAAGCACCCTTGCCTTATCTGCAGACAGTCCAAGCTTCTACAGACACAAAGAACCCCCTACCACTTTTTGAACCCTAACCGAGCATGCTGAACAGACAACCAATAAATGCCCTTGCCTCAAAAAAAAAAAACATTATTTAGTCAGTTTATTTTTAAAGCGGAGAAAGCCAGGCACATCCACCAACTCCATTACACACGCAAAAAGGACTTGGAGGTGGGACCCAGAACCAGCGATGCCCGACTTACGCAGTTACCTGTAGAATCAATCCTAACCGTCTCTTTCACTAATCTTTTGACATCGTTCACCTCTCTGCACACGACTTAATTCTGTTCCCGACCACTCTGCCGTGCAGTTGCGACACTCTTGTACATGTTTTGCTATGTGTGAATTGGCCGCTTTGATCTTTATGTTTCTAGTATGCTCTGTTATTCTGTAATTCACACATCGCGAGGTTTGCTCCACGTATTTGAATCCACACGCTAAAGGTATCTGGTTCACTACTCCGTTTTCACTCGGAACCGATTTTTCCCGATGGGCTTTCTGGCATCTCTTTCTCTCAAAAAGGGAGTGAGATTACCCATCTTGAAGTCTGTGCTAATTACTACATTGACTCCCAAACTTTTCGCACAACTTTTCACATTGTACGAAACTGCTATGGTAGTTCGGCATTACCGCGTACCTTTCCATCGATTTCTCTCTTCCCTTTTTCTTTCCTTCGGTCAGTAGAGTCACATGCCTATTTATAAAACCTTCTCCGTAACCCACACTCTCCAATCTTTACCAGTGTCCCTTCACTGCCGTCGCTATGTACTAATGTACGCACGACCTGTGAGAGTATTCTTGACTAAACCATTTAACGACTCCTGCCTTTACGCTCTTAGAATGGCAGCTTCTTCTTAGGAGGATTGGCTTTGGATGATCCTTACCATATTGCCAACATAACTCCTTGCCAACATGAATTCTCAGATCCAGAAACTGTGACTTGTGCTAATTTGACCAGGATGGCGACTTCTTCAAAAAGCAGTTACTCTTCAAAAGCGTTTCTGACCCTATCTGTAACTACAAGAAGGCTAAAATTGTGATGGCGCAGGCGAGCTGGTGTAGATTTACCATTTTCTTGAGCCACCTGAGGCGGGGTGGACAAATAAAGGAACCTTTTTCTAGTTCTCCACCTAGTCTCAGGTGGTTCAAGAAAATGGTGTAAGAAGGCATTCGTATAGCAAAGTTATTATTTTTTCGGCCATATAAAGTGTGGTTATTTTACGATCCTAAAGTATATTGCCACCCGCAGCGCCGAAAAAGCAACTCTCGGTCACGGACTTCTAGAAGATTCGCGTTTATTCTTGCTCCGGACGTAACTTTTTTTCATTTTGTGCTGCTTTCTTGTTCTTGAAAGTGCCTGCTCATTCTCGCACCGAGCGTGCAACGCTCAAACCTTTTTTGCCGAATTTTCGAGATAGTGACGCACAGTAGATAAGGAGCTGCGCGGAACCTAGTCGAGTCAGTCTCGCTCTCGCTTGCTGTTACGCCGCCAAATCGCCGCACGCTTTTCCGCTGTCTCGACGCTCGTTCTTTATTTTGTTTGGAACAAGTTCGTTGATTAAACTTTTATTTTCAGTTCACAGTTCACTGTTCGTCCTTTCGTCATCTTCATTCGTGACAATACGTACAGTGCACATCAAACTTAACGCCGCAACGGCATTTGCCGTTTCTGACAGTTCCTGTGGCGGCCTATTGAATTATCTAATGGATGTTTGGGTTCCCAAATTCTATTCCATCCTGAGAAGGCATCCCGAGCGTTTTGGTGACAAATTTACCAGTAAGTTGCTGAGACGTGCTCAATTTCTTTGAAACCCAGAGGCGGCGTTAAGTTTGGAAGCACTTTACGTTCTTGTCAGGTTAGAAGTCAAACGTCTTACTTTCTCTCTACCTGCACGAGCACATAGGTCTGGTTAGTAAAGCCTTTTCCGTCTGAAGTTGACTTTTATGTTCCTTCGCCATGCGGTGGCAATACTGAGCAAAAAAAAATATATAATATTGAATTTTTTGTTGCATAGAGTACTTCCAGCGCGATTTCGGGCGGTACAATTAGTTAAAAAGGGCGTAAGATAATAATCCGGAGTGACCCGATTCTGCCGAGACAAACCAGAACACATGCGCTTTAGAATAGAAAATGACGTGGGGTGTAAAATGTCCGGGGAAACGTCGTACGGCAGGGGTCGTATACCCTAAACAGACAGGCATCGGGCAAACCAATACTTTGAAATAGGGCATATCATGTCACACGCGTCGAAGCACCTTAATTCAGACACGACGGAAGCGTATACTGCCCACTTCGGATCTTCTGGGGGCGCTTTTGCAATGTTTCTACGTCCCCGCAAAAAGGACAGGACGAACAATCTCCACCATAGCACCACTCCTTGCGACATTCATGAAATATTTCACGACCAGTTAGTTTTCCAGGTGGTAAGCTAAAGAAAAGGAAATAGGTTTACAATTCTCTGTAATGCCGAATAAGAGCGCAGCTCTTGAGGAGGAGGAGGAAAGGGTACGGAGGAAGGGTACGCCCTTTCTCCCCCTTCGTACCCTCCCCTTCTCCTTTCTTGCTCCCCTCCCATTTAGCGGAAACGTTTCGCTAAATTTCCCGCTCAATTTAGCGGGAAACTGAATTGGTGTTGAGGTCACATGACGTCAGTTTCCCCGCTAAATTTAGAGGGTAACTTTCACCCCTCAACTTAACAGAAAATTTTTCCGCTAAATTTCACGTGACTTCACATTCATTCATGTGACGTCACTTGGGACGTCACGAGGGTAACATATTCCCGCTAAATTTGGCGGGGAATATTTTTTTCTAAATTTAGCGGGCAAATTTTCCCGGGTTGAGTGGCGTCACCTATGACGTCACGAGGTAAAATTTTCCCGCTAAATTTGGCAAAAAAGTTCGCCCCAAAACTTAGCGGAAAACCTTTCTCGCTAAATTTAGCGCGAAAATTTTACCCTCCTGAAGTCACACGAGACGTTACATGTGACGTCATTACGGGAAACGTCATTATGGAGAACGGCGACGGCCACACCGCTCAACCCGGAAACGGGCCCCTAAGAGCTGCACTCTAAAACATGCTAGCGAAAGATTTGTTGGAGATTTTAATACTCCTGTATGACGACCAATGCCCTCATTTATGTTGAGTAGTACAGCAGAATGACCTCACTAAATCCCTAACTTTGTGATTTCTGTAGAACTTCATCGCCCCGGGAATTCCTGACATCAACAGACTCGGAAAGCCTGTCAAAACGGAGCGAACGGAAGTCTACTGGGAGGCGAGAAACGGCTAGTTTGTAAACAGAAAAAGGCTCTATAGAAAGGGGGAGGGCATGATACATCGTTCTTTTATGGCGGAAGACTCTATCGAAATTAAGGAAGGAGAAAATGTGGGAGAAAGTGTGAAATGCGGAACGACTGAGTTCTCCCGTATCATTTGTCACGTTTACTTTAATGCAATAAATAAGGCAATAATAAATAAGGCGAGACGTCGAAGTACGTGTCATGTGCATTTTTGTGTTCAGTTTTTAATTTTACACTAACTTCGCTTACCATTTTGCAGAATTTGACCATTGAAAATGTACAGAGCGCGACACTGTTAGCCTGAACAAGCAATCGCCTGTTTTTCCAGTTTTTTTCTGTTTTTAAACCAAGGGATGTCATCCAAGTTATTATTGCTTTGGAAAGAGCTCATTTAGTTTTATATAGTAAGTAATAACATTTTGTGCTCGGTAATATTATTTAGAAGTAAAATGCGAAAATGCGGCGATGTCGTGTTCGCACTAACAGTGTCGCGATGTGTACCTCTTGCAGAACATGTACAAATTACTCAAAAAAGGTAGTTAAGTTAAGTTACTGAGTATTGACGCCAAAAGTAATTGGAGTAGAGTAGAAATTAGGCATTTGTAATAGTAATTGAGTAAACTACTAACTACTGTAAAAAAGTAGCGAGTTACTTTGAAGTTACTTTCGAAGTTACTTTTTTATATTTTTGTGGTAGCAAAATGAACAGCAGTTTTGATCCGTGAAAACCCCTGCGAGCATAAAATAAACGCAGTCATTTTATGACTTTCGTTTTCACCAAAATAGTTTATTCACTCGCAGAAGTAATTGACTTTCAAAGTCCTTATCAGAGAGTTTTGACCTTTTCCTTCTAAAGACGTTCCCAGCCAAGCTAAAAAGACGTTCCACCGACGCGCTGGGGGGAACGGCAGCGTTAATTTCAGAAACAAGCTGTGCAGAGTCGAGAAAGCGAGTGTCAGCATCTTCGGTGTCCATGATGAAACATGTGAGGTTTGCCTTTGCTGAGGGTCTTTTTATAAAAAGAACTCTCCTCCTTTTTTCTTTTTTCTTAGGCAAGTTGAGATTGGTATGACTGCTCACTCTTTATTCCCACGACGTTCGGAGCGTACGCTGAGCGAGTGCACCTGACCGTCAAGGGTTCAAGTCTCGCGCCACGACGATGAGATCATCCGGACGACTGCGCGTTTCGTTGCGGTGCTAGTGCTACGCTACTGAAGAAAAAATTGTTTTGGTTTAACAAAATGATGAAACGAAGTATACTTCGCCGCTGACGCCGGGTCCAACAAAAGGATGTCCCAAGGGTGACTCGCAATCCTCTGCGGGGACTACGGTGTCGGAAGGACGCGAAGGATTACTACGTGAACAAGCATCGTCGCTCGTACAGTTGCCGCTCGAAGCCGGAAGGTGCTCCCATGAACGGATTATCCGTGTCTGCGTTTGTGCGCGGGGGAGTCCGGCTTTGCTAGGGAGTATGCGCTGACGACGAGGTGGCCATGGGAACAGGCGCCCAGCTGCGAGGTCGTTCCAGTGGCGCCTACACGTGGAACCCCGAAACCGCTTGAGTCAGAACTCACTAAAGGCAGACAACATGAAAACAACAACAACCCTCGGAGTGTCCCCATCTTTCACGGTTGCAGCTGGAAGCGCGGCGCCTGCGTGCATTACCGGATTAGGTCAATACCCGACCAAGGCTTGTTAAGCATCTGTTCCTGCGTTCGTGCGCGCCGGTGTTATGTTTTGGCTGTTCGTCGCCACCTTGGCCCAAGGACGCTTGTGATGCAGTTTCTACGGCTGCCGAGTATAAGTTCGTGGGAACGGAATGTGAGGAGGCCCCTTGCTCGGGAATGCCACTTCATCTGCCGGCGTCTTATTTATTTTTGCGCTCAAACTTTTGTGGTGAGCAAAATTAGCACTAGATTTCGAAAGTAGTTAGTAATTTGAGTAGAAGTTACCTGAAAAATGTAGTTAAATTAAACTACTAATTACCCAAATGAAGTTGTAATTGAAAGTTACCAAGTTACTCGGAAAAGTAGTTAAACTACAGTAGTTTGAGTAGAGTAGTTGAACTACGTCCAAATCTGCACTCTTGGCGTGTAATTTGACGCAAAAATTTTTTTGCTGGTAGTCTCTAACATTGGACACTTCAGCGACTGCCGATCAGATATTTTAGCCGAAATGCAACTCTCGCTGTAATTCTAAACATCACCCGCCGTGAGCCCAGGGTTACGGCATGGGCGATACAATTGTGAAGCGGACTACCTCTGCCCCAGACTTGGACGTAGTTCAACTACTCTACTCAAACTACTGTAGTTTAACTACTTTTTCGAGTAACTTGGTAACTTTCAATTACAACCTGATTTGGGTAATTAGTAGTTTAATTTAACTACTTTTTCAGGTAACTTCTACTCAAATTACTAACTACTTTCGAAATCTAATGCTAATATTGCTCATCACGAAAGTTTGAGCGCAGAAATGAATAAGACGCCGGCAGATGAAGTGGCATTCCCGAACAAGGGGCCCCCTTGTTTGGGAAGGCGTCCTTAGGCCAAGGTGGCGACGAGCAGCCAAAACATAACACCGGCGCTCACGAACGCAGGAAGAGATGCTTAACAAGCCTTGGTCGGGTATTGACCTAATCCGGTAATGCACGCAGGCGCCGCGTTTCCAGCTGCAACAGTGAAAGACGGGGACACTCCGAGGGTTGTTGTTGTTTTCGTGTTGTCTGTCTTTAGTGAGTTCTGACTCAAGCGGTAGGTTCCAGAGAGGCGCCACTGGAATGACCTCGCAGCTGGGCGCCTTTTCCCATGGTCGGCTCGTCGTTAGCGCATTCGCCTTTGCAAAGCCGGACTCCCCCACGCACAAACCCTGGCACGGATAATCCGTTCATGTGAGCACGTTCCCGCTTCCAGCTCCGACTGTACGAGCGACAATGCTTGTTCACGTAATCCGTCGCGTCCTTCCAACCTTCCATGCCTGGGACACCTCCTCTTTGTTAAAAACGATTTACTTGTCAGGCGTGTCAGGCGCGTCAGAATATTGTAGTCGCCGGCGATGATTGCAAGTTACCCTTGGGAGATCCTTTTGTTGGACCCGGCGTCAGCGGCGAAGTATACTTCGGTTCATCTTCTGTTAAACCAAAACAATTTTTTTCTCGGTAGGGTAGCACTAGCACTACAACGGGACGCGCAGTCGTCCGGATGATCTCATCGTCGTGGCGCGAGACTTGAACCCTTGACTGTCTGGTGCACTCGCTCAGCCTACTCTCAGTGCGTCGTCGGAATAAAGAGGGGCCAGTCATAGCAATCTCAACTTGCCGAAGAAAAAGAAAAAAGGAGGAAAGTTTGTTATAAAAGAACCGCTAGCCGAGGCAAGCGAAACCTCAAAAGTTTCGCCATGGACACCTAAGAGGCCGACACTCGCTTACCCGCGCCTGCACAGCCTGTTTCTCAAATTCAACGCTGCCGTTCCATCCAGCACGTCGGTGGAACCTCTTTTAGCTTGGCTGGGAACGTCTTTAGGAGAGAAAGGGGAAAACTCTCCTATCAAGAACTTTGAAAGTCAATTGCTTCTGCGACCGAATAAACTATTTTGGTGAAAACGCAAGCCATAAATAGACTGCATTTATTTTAAGCTCGCAGGGTTTTTCATTGATCAAAACTGCCGTTCATTTTGCTACCACAAAAATATGAAAAAGTAACTTCGAAAGTAACTTCAAAGTAACTCGCTACTTTTTACAGTAGTTAGTAGTTTACTCAATTACTATTACAAATGCGTAATTTCTACTCTACTCCAATTACTTTTGACGTCGATACTCAGTAACTTAACTTAACTACCATTTTTGAGTAATTTGTACATGTCTGCTCTGCCCTCACGAAATGAATCTTATTGTTACCAATGGTATTACGATTGTATTCTATGGTTAAGCTGGTTTCGACGCCGAGAGTAAACTGCCGGACGTCAATCAGCCTAAGTGAACATGTAAATATTGTAGCCAGAGAAAAGCAACGTTTCCAATAAATGTCGAAAATAACAGCAAACCTTTATACTCTTCTTACAAAATGTCATACTAATCAGTACACGCACATTTTGTTTTCAATCAGCAAAATACATCACGCAGGTTTGAGCGCATACCAAGTTTTACCCAAGGATAGAAAAAAAAACTCTAATCGTTTTAAGACACGAATTCCATATGATCTAAAGTTAGCTAATTGCTCCAAACAATAATTTTTTTTCATTTGTGTTGGAAGCTAATGTAGCTACTCCTCGTAAGTCTTAATATAAGTATTCCATTTTTAGTATTTCATTAACCTGGCCGCACAGCTGGAAAGCCTAACATGCAAGGAGGTTGCTGCGCCCGAGACCTGGTTCGATCACCACGACAAAGCCGAAAATAGCCACTTTTATTCTGAGGGACAACCCAAAGACGTCTAATTTCAGACCTGTATGCAAAAATTAATTTTTAGAACTCGGCACGCCCGCCGTTCCTGCTTCACCCCGAATTCGAAGAAGCTGCCTGCAGGACTCCAAGGAACGGACGGGTGCGCCATCAGCCGCCGGAGGCATTTGAGGAGGACGAATTGCTTTCAAAAAGGGCAAAAAAAAAAGAAAGCGGTCGCAAAGACACCTGCGAGACCCGCTAACTTCGGATGAGGGAAACGTGTCGCAGTTTAATGGCCGATGAAAGCAGGCACATGAGGAAAATGCAGGGGTCCTTTGAGGCTTGGGGGTCCTTTGAGGCTTGCGTCGTTTCCTCCGCCGCGTTTCTTCGGCAGAATTGAAGAACAGGTGTTGCCGCTCTTCGAGACAGCGGGTCTTGCTTTGGAGGAACGCCCGCTCGCCTTCTTGTTCGAACGTGGCTGATCTGTTCGATTTTAACGAGGCACTTCATCGCTCGAAGACGATGACAGGGGAGCTGGCTTGTGTATCTTTGACGAAAGGAAGCTTCGCTGACCTTTCTTCGCATTTTTATAAGCTTTTTTTCCTTTTTTTTTTTAAATAATGGCCAAAGTTTTGGAATATCATGATAAATCGCAGCCGTTCTCTACAATAGCATTCTTCAGTTTCATTCTGTGGTCGTTTACTTGAAATAACATCTCGGTTTGTTCAAGAACAGACCACTCCCAGAAATCGAGTGCTACAGTTTGAGATGCGTTCAGTGTGAGGACCCGTTCTCCCAGCAGTCTTTAGCCATAGAACCTTACGACTAATATCGTTTTATTCCACATTTTGCGCTTTCCTAAAGAAAACGATAATAAGAACTTCATACTTTACTTTTAGAGTTTTGTTTAATGTCTATTTTTTTATTGTATAGGCTGTTTCAAGCCGGAAGGTCGACTTGGGATATTTCAGGTGTCCAAATTGTTCATTTAACACGGACGACAAATCCCTTTTTAGTCCTTTGTGTGACTTAAATATTGAGAAAAATGAAACACAAAGCGCAATTTACGATGATTGACCTGAAGTACTAAAAAGCTTATTAAAACGAAGTGATACCGCATGATGATGATTTAATTAATGCAAAGGTGCAAGCAAGCTGGACAAGAATAACGACAATAACTCGGGAAGGGGAACAAGGGGGACAAAGAACAAGCACAAACCTCCATACACAGCTAGGCGACTCCATACATAGCTAGTACAGCTTTGCTTGGAGATTTATGCCTGTACTTTGTCCCCCTTGTTCCCCTTGTTCCCCTTCTCCAGGAATTATTATCGTTATCATGCCCCAAAATGCACGGGCCCATTTAGTCAGTAATTGCCAGTAAAATATTCGTAGTCAGAGTTGTTTTGATATTGATTTTTTTGTCGCTTTGTTTTTGGATATTTCTTACTCTGCTGTGCAACTCAGTGCGCAAGTAGATTTGATGACAGTAGATGTCACTGTCACTGTAATGTTTAACAGACGTTACGTACAAGCGTTAACCGACTTCAGGACATTGAATCGGGTAGTGCTGTCATCGTTAAATGTAAAAATTTTTCCTAATCACCCGATGTGGCCATTCAGTTATTTTCAAGATCAAAACCCAATTCTTTGGTGCGTGCTCCAAGATAGCAAATTTGGAAGACTTCTCGCGTGGAGGTATTGGAAGAAAACTGCAGGTTTTGACAGTTGCTAATGGACACGATGTGTTGTGCTTTGATTTAGAAATATCTAGTGACCTCATCAACTTCTCCTTTTGAGCGCTCAGAAGACCCCAAAAGTGTCCACCGAAACAAAAACACGACACTTAATGTCGTTTTTTTTTGTCATCATTTATTTGTTGTTTTTTGTGAAGTGTTCCGCTTTTCAGAGAAAGAAGGCTTAGCAAACAGGTTATTTTGCTTCGCCAGGTCATCAAGTGTTAATGGCAACTTTACAGTCACTGAAGAAACAATCAAAACTCATATTGAATCATGCTAGACAGTACACGCACACGTAACATTAAGCATTGTTTGACTGAAAACAAACCACTAGGGCCACTTCTGTCGTTGGTGACGCATCTTGAGAAATCTCCTAAACTTTGGGATATGTGCGTTCTCTGTACGTCTTAAAGGGATACTACAACGAAATTTCGGCGCTCATTTTTGGTCTATATGTGTCCAAAAGAGCAGTATCACATGGAACATACCAATATCTTGTCAAAAAAGTCTCGAAAAGGAATTTTAAAACGAATTAAACGATTAGCAAAGAGCACCTGGTGGATGTCGCTAACGCCTCGTTTATAATGCTCGTCTAGGAACCTTGAGAGCTAGTGACGGAAATCGTCTCGCCTCCGGCCACGACGAGAGAAGGGGGAAGGAGGAACTCCCCTCTTTCCGAGAATCCTTTTTGTGTATCGCAGAAGTCGCTATTGTCCCTCTACAAGATTATAGAAGATTAACCCGTCACTCAAAATTCGTACAAAAGCAGCTGCTTCGGTGGCTGGACCGACTAGGCCATCCTCTCGACGTCAGCCTCGCCGTAGCTTTGCTCGTTTGAGACGATTTACGTCACGATTGCGTTGGATATCACGTGGTCTCCACTGGGCCTTCTCCGAGCGCTTGCCAGAGTGGGCCGTTTATAACGAAAAATACAGCCACCAGGATCAAAATACAAACGGGCGATTGTCATTTACGGATATTGTGGATCATATTCAACCTATTTTTGAACACGACGGGAATATTTCAAATTTCGTTGAAGTATCCCTTTAAGCGCTCACATTTCGTCCTGGGCGAATTCTTAACAAAATAGGCGTTCATAAAGTTCGTATTATCGGCACAAAAAATTGAAAATGAACAGAACAAGATAGGCATCAACATGAGCGCGCGTCCCTCTAGTTTCCACACAGTATAAAAATCGCATGTTATAGTAGCTTGGAACGCCGCTAGGGAGTCAAAAACAAAATGGCACCTCCCGTCGGTGCCAACCACATGCAGTGATCCGTTTTTGTTTTTTTTTTTTCATTTGAAGGGAAGCAATGCCAAGGATATTAATTCCAATCTGGGAGCGTTGTTCGGGGACAATGCCCCAGTTTATGACACTTTGGTTAAATGACGCAGACGCTTCCAATGTGCCCAAATAAGAGGAAAGCATTTCAAGGACGGCGACCAAGTGATTGCTGAAGTGGAGCGATTCGTGAACACTCAAAACGAGCAGTTCTATAACAATGGCTTCCGGCATGTGGTGCACCGCTGGAAAAACTGGGTGACTTTTGTTGGCGAACAAGTAGAGAAAGTCTCAACTCCTACTCGAGTTTGATTGCTGAATCTCTATTCCTTCGTGACAATAACATGAACTTTATGAACGCCCCTCGTATATGGCTTGCGGTTCCTTTTTTCCTCGTTAAACAGTATGATATCGTTTATCGTGTATGCACCAATGCGCAACAGATGTACCACTTCTCTCGCCATCTGGCGAATTCCCCCTTCTCACAGAGCGTGGCCAGCGCAGGACGCACGAGTCCTTCCGTTCCGGCAGAGCCAATGGGTTCCAGTAGAGCCGACGACGGCGTCGGTGGCATGTCCCGAAACAGGAAATTGGATTACGCGACCTCCTCAGATTCCGCGAGAATTCTCAAAAGGGGATGCTTCGTCCCGTTCACACTGCAAACACACACATGGACGCAAACAGCCGCGCCGAGAATAACATGGTGCCTCCCTCTTGGTGCCTCAGCGCCTCCTCCTCCTTAAGATGGTCGCCATAGTTCTTTTCTTTCACGAAAGCTATTTTGCTTGTTATGGACGGCCGGAGGCAGGACGACTCGTTCCGGTATATTTGGTCGTCGCCAGGATATGATGATATTGCGCCATTTGAGACGATTTTCGTTTGCTCGGACGTCACGGTGGGGTTGTTCGGCGCAGGGCTCTCATGGTTCTTCTGTGGAGCGCGGGGACGGGGAAGCAAGGGCAGATTCGATTTCGCATGCCTGACATATAGGAGGGCGAGAACACTGTTGCCGAGGAGTGCCCAGGAGTCCGCGGATGCATTTCACAATCCCGTTGATGTAAAGACGTTTTCTGAGTTCTGAAAGCTAACACGAAGCAAAGGATGGCGTGGAAACCGATGGCCTAAGTTGTTCACAAATGATCAAATTGAAGGTCTAGAAGTTTTATTTTTGTGCCGCGCTCTAGAATATGTTAAAGTGACTTTATGTTTTTTACTCTCGATTCAAGAAATTGCACCGTGCATTTGATCAAAGACATCCTAAAGTCTCGTCAACTTTGCTGAGTTCTTGCGTTTTGCAACGAGCTTAAGCTGAGTGATTGCAATAAATTTTGAAGTCCGAAATAAATAACGAATTGCGTTTCCCAACGCTCACTAACGGACACAATTAGCGCAAATACGACATAAGCGTTATTTCAAATTTTGCGCACAGACGGAGTGTGTACAGAACACCAAGTTTTGTGGTTCTAAGCTGGTCATCAGGAGGAGCAGGTTTCCTCACACTGGTAGTTTTGATGACAGTGTTTCAATTGAGAGGAAACAAAAAACAAAACACCGCTCGATTATTTGTGTTAATTACGTAGCACCCTGTGCACTCTGATTTTCATGTGCTGAATTGTTGCGTAAAGCGTGCGTCGGCAACACGAGAAAAGTATGTAGCTTTAAATTATAGTCGAAACACAAGCGCATGAGCCTATATTTCGTCTCACCTGCCTCTTGCCACACCTGCCCCTGCCTGAAGCAGTCACTTAAAGTCGATCATTTAAATTACTGACCCAGTAGATTTTAGAACCTTAATGTTATTGTTTTTTGCTATGTATAATTAGATTAACAACGTTGGTTTTTTTTAACTTTTATAGTTTTTTTTCACTTTTACCTGGAAAATGCGTTTTCTTTTTTTTATGTTTGTTTCGATGAATTGTATTATTTTTTGCATTTCCCTCTCCTTATGTAATGCCATCAAAGGAGGGCCCTTTAGGTTAAAAATTATTAATAAATTTAGATGAAATGCGAATGCAACAAATGCGGGCGGATAGCTTTCCGTGTGCTGCCGTTGAACGAGCTTTCGTGCAGCCGAGGTGCGATGAAACGCTATGAAGTCCCGCTTGTCACCTTTCCGGCTAGATCCTGTTAATGTGAGAGGAATTATAATTCTACAAAATTCTTTGTTTCAACTTAAACTTGAGCATAAGAATCACTTTGCAAAGACACGCGCTGGCGCCCGTGCCTTTGTCACCACAGCATAGTGTTGCGACCTGGGGCGATTTCGCTGCAAGAAACTCGTATTTTGTGATCAAAACTAAAGCATGTTTGAATTTTTTCGGGGCTATTTAATTAGACCGTCATTTATTCCAAAAAGCTGTGAAGCTTAATGGGTGTGAACGCATAATCTTCACTACTTTAAACTAACGTTTTCATGACTGTATCTCGTGCACATGAAGAGAGTATCGTGCTGGAACTCTCACGACTCAAATTCGCCATTAGTAAAGACGGAGTCACTGACGATTGTTAAAATGAAAGGGGTAACCAATCCCAATCGCTGGTAATATTTTTCGCGGTACACAAGCATACATTTATACAAACCGTTGCATGTCCAACCAAATAGAATGCATTCTTTCGTCGGATGTTGTTTTTTCTTTACTTCTGCCATGTCATTATTGCCGCATATGTATATATAGCCGGATCTTTCACTCTCAGCGAAGAGCGCACACGTGTGGTCCCATTTGCCCCATCGAAAGTTTCGATGGATTCTACGCAGACTCACGTCCCGAGGAGGAAATGTCGGTGCTACCCTGCACGTACTCCCAGTGAACGATGCTTTTACGCTGAACTTTCCAGCCCATTCTGGCTTTTTCTTTTCCAGCAAGACTCTTCGTTGCGCAGGCAGATGTGACTTGTTTCAGAAGCTGCTGGCATTTACGTGGAACCGCCGGTTCGGTGTTTTCTAGCCACGTGACCGACATATCACTGCCAATTGAGGAACTCCCGCGGTGCCCTAAAGACAGGAACCCCGATGCTATTTACAGCGCTGGACCGCCTGGCGTACGACTGCGCGTGAAAAATGCCGTGCTATTGGAACAACCTTCTCGATGGCGGACAACCGCAGGACGTGCTGAACCTTTGCTAGAGTGTTGAGAGGCCTGAGCGGTCATCTTTCCCTGAATGTGACAGTTTGTTCATCCGGTATTACGGCTGGCCATCTCAAATAAATCACTCACACAATTTGTACTGATTTCTGCATCCGTTTTTAAAGATCTTCATGGGAACCTTGCATGACCTTGCTTGCTCGTGTTGGTGTTGGTCGCGCCGTAGCAAAGCCATTGGACAGAGCGTGCCGCAACGGAAAGCAGGTGTTGGTGACGTCATACCACGGGCGACCAATGACATTGCGCCGCGCGGAAGGGAAGGAGGATGTAAGCAGTGCTGGTAAAGCTCCTCGCTGCCCGTGATCTTCCGCTGCATAGGAATGGGGCTGCTGCAGAAACTGCTTGATTAGAAGAATCCAGTCGGCGTAGAGACATTCCAGAGTGTTTCTCGTTGAAATACCCATCCAGCGCAATTGCACTGCAGGCCGACGAGTTTACGAGGAGGAACACCTGGGGTAAGATCCCACAAGGGACACCGCGGGCCGGAAGCTCTCTGTCCGGATGGCTGTTGTAGACTGAGAGAGCTCTCTCGTGTCAAAATTCGGCGGCCGCCCGGGCGTCCAAAGTTACGTATGCCAGGGCGCAACACTGGACGACAGCCAGCGCAAGTGGCCACTTGAACCTTCTTCTCCACTGTTTTCTACTTCCATACTTATACCAGAATTTTCTTTGTTTCATACGAGTCACCATGTTTGTGTGTATGCTGGTGTCACCACGCAGTAGATGTACTACTGTGGCTGCGCGGCCGCGTTATTTTGAGAGGCTTTGTATAAAATGTGCAAAGAGACAAATGCAGTCATAGACGGCCATAATACAAACACACGTAACGCAATGCTGGCAGTGCTTAAAAACAAAAACGATCACAACCGCGGGTGTCGAGGCCGGACCGAACCGAGACCGAAAACCGGAACCAAGAACCGTTATTTTTAGCCGAACCGGAACTGAACCGAACCAGAAATCTTCGCCACCATCTTAAAATCAAACTGAACCGGAACCGAACCGAAAAAAATATAACGGTAACCGGTTCAAAACGGACTCAAGATAATTCCATTTTTTTCTTTTTTTGTTAAGCTATCACAAAATGAACATATGGGAATAAAAAATTGGCGGCTGCATTCCTGTTTATTGATCAAATCGTCACATACAGAATTGCGGCGGCTATGCTAAATTCGTGGGTTTTCGTGGCACTTTTGTATTGACACCACGATTAACCATGTAAGTCACGTTGTCACGTGACGTCATGGTAGCCAATACACGTTGACAAGCAATGTCACGTGACCTCGTGACGCCACGTAACTCACTGCGTCAACTCGATTTAATTTGAGGAAGTCACTAGATGTATCAACCTTGTTGACAGCGTGGCGTTACATGACATTGCAATTTGCACCGAGTCCGTGACTCCGTGAAGTGTATTCCGCCCCCTGAGATAGTGCTCAAGATACGATGATGGCATCACTGAAACATTCAGGTAACATGCAACAATTAAAATATGACCAGCAAGCAACTCTAACAATATCTGAAGCTCAGCCCGAGCTTTTGCTGAAACCCTAAGTGCCTAGGGCGGCATCGCACCATGATGAACGGTATATAATTGGCGCTGAATCTTGCCCGCTTATTTCAGTTGGAACGAGGAGGGGATCGACGATGCCCTCATTTTCTGCATCTGCTATTGCGCGGAGGAGAAAACTAATGGATCTTTCATAAGCTATCAACGTCAGGGAGTTGCTTCTTAACAGTTATTTATAGAAAGTGCCAAAAAAGTGTTTGCCAAGACCGTAATTTTACATCATTGAGGGCACCCAAACATTTTTTCGTTGTTGCTAGACTGCATCCAGAAAAGATGTCCCCGAGAATAAGTTATTGAAATTACAAAATGCGACGTATTAATATGACGTTACATTGAACTACGCGTGTTGTACAGGAAGGAATACCACAAACAAAAGGTACGAACGTGACCTCAGAGGACAGCCGAACGTTGGCATGGTCAGTCGTAAGTCTCTTACAGCGTCGTTTCAGGTGTGCACCCAAGTTTCGACCCCCCCCTGTATTTTGCTTAAAGAGGCTATAAAAAAGATTTCTATACATCACTAAATACTGCGCAAGTCGCTCCGCTGCCTAACAGCTGATGGCAACTGTCTTGGCTCCTTATCACACTTCGCCAAAAAAATTGAAAGCATGAGGCATCGTTCATCGCCCACCTCAACTCCGGGCCAGGAAGCGGCCACGTGGCCTGGTGTCTGTCTTAAGCCCCGCCAACGTTGAGTCATACCCCCCGCGCTGGGGCTGGAAAGGAAGAAAACGCGTGCTGGGCTCCAGGCGACTGTTACGAAGTTCGGCTATTCTCATCACCGCAGTGGTTGAACACGAGCCACTACCGAGGTGTCCCGCCGAGGCATTGGTTGTTTGATCCGAGTGAACAGTGCTCACGCAGTTCTAATGTCCAATTCGTGAGCCGCGCTCGGCTGTCGTCGGGCGGGTGGTTTTTTGATCCCGCAGTTACGACGCCAATCTTTTGCGAAGGCAAGCGAACTAAAGAGAATAGTCACAATTTTGTCCTACGCGATTTCGCCGCGACAAAGACGCTTCTGAATCAGTGGCGGCCTGTGCGAATATGCCCAGGTCTGACCATCTTCGTTTCACCTTAGCAGGCTGCAGCAGGCGAAGGCAAGCTGGAAGCGCGAGCAGCTCCGTGCGTTCAGGCTTTTCGCTCGAGCGCGCGAGCTGAGAGAGACGCGAAGCGCTGGTCTCGGGCTTCTGCTCGTACAGCACCAAAAAAGAGCGTGTGGCCGGTGCCATTTTCCAGTGTTCTGCGTATGGCGCATTCTTTGCTCTCTTTCGAAGCGACGAACACGCACGCGTAGGTGACTGAATCGCACGCTGGACTGTGATTTGTAAACATTGGAAAGGTCTATACTTCGTTTCAGCTTGGGTCCAGAACGCAGGCGATGCTGCACCACAAGCGCGAGCTCCGGGCTTTCAGCGTCCCTGCCAAGCACGCCGCGCTCGTGCAATGCAAGCACTGTTCAGGGCGACACGCTCGCGCTCGTAGCATACGGCGTCTTGACCCGAAGCTGAAGCAAGCTACTGGCGGCTTCCCTCGCAGATAAAGCGAAAGGTAGTGGGACCAGCGCGCCTCAGAAAAGTCGCGAGACATTTCCAACCCGATATCAGCACCCCAGGACTGCACTCCAAACTTCACGGGGTGCAAAATAAAAGCAGTGAAGGTTGCTGTTAACAAGTGACAAACAAAATCGTCGGGTTAGCACGCACAGGCTGGAGGAGGCGATTCCTCAGGAATACTTTCCAGTTTTCCACTCTGGTGAAGAAGGAGAAGACCAGCGAAGCCGTACCCGTGGTGGGAATGAAGTAATGGCCGGCGAAAGTCGGCCAGCCAGGGGAAAGGCTGGAGAGGTTGCCGCCATCTATGCGCGACGGCGGACAGACCGAGAAAGTGGTTGCCGTCGTCGCTTATGAGATAGCCCGGTAGCTGTCGAAAGTTGAGTGTCGTGATTTGTTCGCTGACGGACGCGATACTGGGGGTAGCCCTTAGCTGGCTCCGCTGCGAAAGAAGTGTGTGCGCGTGTGTGCGTGCGGGGGGAGGGAGGATTAATTTTAAAAGCATGCTGTGTATGCAGCAAGGTTCCTCTGCCCCGCATCTTTGGCGCAGACCCAAAAGCGCGCTGACCCGGAAACTACGCTTTGCGTGCAAAAGCGCTCCTGCCAAAAAGCGTGTTTTTTGTCGTGCCTGAACTCGCTCGCGCCGTTCCTCAGCGACGATGCGCTAAGAATAATAATACATGCCTTTAAAATACTTGGCTTTCACTAAGCGTGAACCCATCCTGCAGCGTGCATTTTGCACCATCGAATTCGATTTTCTCAGCAGAGAAATCACAATGACCACCAGCCTATAGTGTGATGACGTCCACGATGCCTGCCATGTTAAACAGTTCAGCTTTCTGGTGAAATGTGATATTTCGCATACACTAGCAATAGATGTCCTAATTGTAAGACAATACAATATGTATGACGTCTCTTTTGGTGATATATGGCTACTAGAGAATTGTTAGGAGGCACATGACTATTCAAACATAATTGCAAAGTGAACAACAAGTTGATAGTAAAACTATAGCATTAGCCTCCAGATATAGTGTTGCAGGTTTTCGACAATAGCATAACTGATGAATTATTAACTGAGTTTATGTGAATTTTAAGAATCTTGTCTGTCTTAACCCCTATTTATGTAAAATTACGAATTTCATTGCACATCTTGCATCTTTTTTGATGAGCGTTCTATAAAGGTTATTGAAAAATATTATTCATTATCTCTCTTTTTTTACGTTTCCGCTATAACTGGCACCCAATCTATCATGTGACCCAAGACTGCACTGAAAACATACCTGCAACCCGATATTTCACACTGCCAATCAACAAATAGCGTTCACCAGACTCCACAGCTCGCGCAGCCGTTTTGATATCGACCTGCCGCGTCAGTCTCAGGCGGATTATGTGAACTTTATAGTAATTTATACCAGTCGTTGTGAAAATATATTTAATTGCTAACGATATTTGGCGAAAAAGCGCAATAAAGACGTACTTACTAAAGCAATGCCCCCAAATTATCTGAAAGGTGTTCTGCCAGTCACCCGGCGTTTTTATCCTCCGGCAGTGGTTTCCGTGTGGGACAGTCTTACACATTCCCTGATTTTGAAACTAATTTAATGTATATGTTCCTCACGTATACTTCTCAAACATATAAGTTGTAACGCCTCTTTATAGTGAACATTACTTTTAATGACTCTGTGGGCTGGACCAAACAAAGTAAACAAGGGCGCGCGGCGGGCTATGACAGTGCACGCGCAAACCCAAATCGAAAGTGTCAATTAAGTAGCTGCCATGTCAGTACTGGCAATGAAATACTACTTCGTTTTTACTTAACAAAAAAGTATCTTGGAGGACACTTGAACCCTACTTAACCCAAAAGTAGACGATATGCTCTGCGCCTCGTTGCATCACGTTCTCATTGCCGCGCAAGCATGCCTCGCGTGGCCTAGTCAAAGCGTCTGACTCATAGCTGAAGGGTCGTGGGTTCAAATTCACCAGACATTATTAATTTGTTTTCTTGACAAAGTACTTTAAAAGTGAAATCATTTGAGACGGCGGCCTTTTTAATTCCGTCCATTGTCATGTTTAATCATATACATTCCACACGTGATGTCACGTTTCACGTGAGCGTTATTAGGTTGTTTGAAATTCTTGCGCGAAGGCATGTGGCTCTGACGTCATCTATCAGTCAAGATTTCCGGTCACGCCACCGCGACATCGGCTTCTCTGTGATATTGGGCTCCTTAGCGCTATCGTTAAAATCATCAATGAACAGGGTGGTGCTCATTTGCAAAGTTAGTCAGCCATCTGGTCAAGAATAAACCACAACAGCCAGGCTATGCCAGCTATACTCCTGTATGAAAATGTTCGCGGAGCGAAGCGCTGGCTGGGCCGCATTCGATCTGAGTGCGAAGGTGCGTATAGATTAGATTGCACAATTGCGATTACTCTTTGCTGCCTGATTAGTCGCATACATGCCGGTGCTGAATGTAAACAATGTCTGGTTAGAACAACAGGCATTTTGATTGCCGCTCGTGTTTTCTATAACAAATAGACAAAGATTATCATAGAACTTTTGTGACATTTTGAAAATTTCATTGATTTAGCTCAGTTGTGTCAATCATCATATACATATATATTGTAAACTGTGTTTCATGAAACATATTTCGTGATAAAT
>JAZHYW010020492.1:0-30507 GCA_037355805.1 Ixodes ricinus
AAGGAAAGAAATACCTTGAGGAATGTGAGAGACATGATTGGTGAGGGTAAAAGGGGTTTGGCATTGATGATGCACAGTGCGTCATAAGAACTTGAAAAGATAGGAAGTGGTGTGGGAAGTGCGGAAAGGAGTAATGGTACCACCAACAACCTCTGCTAATGCAGACTATGCGCATGAGCTCTGAAGCTCAGGCAGAATTGGAGATAGGACAAAGGAGCGTTGGCAGGATAGCTCTAGGGGAACATGGGAACACTCCAAACGAGGGAGTTCAGGTTGATATGGGCTGGTCATCATCTGAGAGCGGAGAAACAGTGAGTAAAATGAATTCTGACCAAAGACGAGCGGACACGGAGAACACGCAGTTGGGCGCATAAAATCTATAAAAAGCTGTATATGAGGAGTCTGAGCACGAGATGGATGAATAGGGACATGAAAGCTTGGGAGGAAATTCTTGCAGACGGGCAATGGGGTGAAGCAAACGCATTCAGTGGAAAAGGCAGCTAAGGAGGCAGAGGGATGGATGTGGGAGGAGAAATGCAGGGAAATCAGCTTTGACAATTCATAGGCCACAAAAGCAAGAAATAAAGGACGAAGGTTTATTCGGTAATTCAAGATGGAGCGCTCTACTGTTTGGGGTGAGGACAGGTTTCTTTTCAGAACAAAAACGTAAAGGGCCACATTTGAAGACACAGATACAACTGTGCAGTATGTAAGGAGGAGACGGAAGCAATTGAGCATGCGATTCTAAGCTGTAAAAGCTCCAGTCCTGCCCTTCCCGAAGGGGCGTACAAATGTACCGGTGGCTCTCGGTGTCGCTGGACAGGATGGAAGGGTGGATTATAAAATAGCAGAGGCGGTGAAGAGGAGATTGGAGTGCTGGTTGAAATTATCTAGGGAAACCTGAACTGGCTACGACAGATTTTTCAGTATTTTTGCCCGATGCCCCAAAGGTTTGCCTGGCGATCATCTTCATGACCTGGTGATAGAGAAACGCATTGGCTTAAGGGGAGACATGGGTCTCTGGAGCCAAAAACTTCCTAAAAATTGCATTCTTTTGAAAATAGCAATGGCTGTAATTCTTCTGAATCTACGAGGCTTATAATTTCGTGAATGAATGTTTGAGCTATAAATCAATGTGTAATATCTATGCGGGCTGAATGTGCATTGAAGTTGACTCTAAAACATTGTTTTCACAAAAGCACAATTTTTGGACTCAGTAGGAAAATTTGCAGAAGGGATATCTCAGCATATAGAGCAGATAGAAATACAACTGCTCCGGAAATGTGTAGCTGAATGTCGAAGCATACAATGTTGAGAGCAGATATTTTTAATATAAGTCTAGAAAAATTTCTATTTGGTCTTTGCTATATTACTTGTTAGCCATGCTTTGAGCTTTGAACTTCAATGTGTGAGTGAAATTACTAATAATGAGTTTATCTTAAAGTGCTTCCAACATTGTATTCTCTACACTTGTAGTATCTAGCCATTGTTAAAAAGAATATTTTGTAGAGCAGTTTTTTTTCTATTGTCTTTCCAAACAAAGGCAGGCAAGTTCTAATTATTTCTGAAGACACATTTACTGACTGAGAAAATGACCAGATATATGAAATCAGCACAAAAAGCTGAACAAGCTTGTGCAGTTTCATTAAGGTTTAGTCATAAAACAAAAAAAAAGCTCCAAGACCAGTGTTCCCCTTAAAAGGGAAATCAGGTTTTAGTTATTGTTTTTAGGCTAGGCGCGCAAGCTACTGTCTGCTACAAAGGTAAGCACAGTCATCATCCATCCATCCACCCCGCAGGGGGCACCTGTGAAAGCAGGTGTTTGGAGAGTGGCGTCTCCACGGACCCCGAGCCATGCGGGTTCGCCCGCCCACGTCTGGCTGTGCGTGGCTTTCCCGTGTCCGGGGAAAAGGGCATCCTGGTGGTTGAGCCGAGCCCGGGGTAGGTTTGGACCCTTCGGGGCCCCCCGGGTGAGGCAATACACCACTTCGGCCCCCGCTTCCCGTAGACGGGTGTCCTGGCTTGGCCCGACCAGGATGATTCAGTCAGTCGCCATTTCTTCTACTATCCCCTCTTTTCTTTCTCTTTCCTTCCTTCTCCTATTCTTCGTTTTCACCTTCTTTGGCGGCAAGGGCTAACCTTGGGTGGCGACAGAACTCTCTCTTGACCCACACTTGGTTATAGCATCCTAGTAGCACTGATAGAGTAACATACTCAGACAAGCCATACCTGTTATGAGATGTTACCTATCCCCTTGTTGGACTCCGCGGTGGGTGGTGCGCTACGGACGCCGAAGTTTCTGCCCTTCATATGGGTTCCAAACAAAAAACCTCTCCTGATCGGACCCTGAAAAGGGTCCGGACCGAAGTATTTACCAAAGAGACATCAGCCGCAGCCCAGAATAGCTTCAGCCGCTTTCTGGTAATGCACTCAGAAAATGGAAAACCACTTGCCAAACTTTCACCATTTCTTATTTCAAAGACTTTAGAAAACCTAATCGGTAAAAACTTTAAAGCAAAGAAACTAGCATCTGGCGACTTGCTCGTTGAGGTGGAAAACGGAGTGCAAAGTGTTGTTCTTTTAGACTTAAACAAGATCTCGGACTACAAAGTATCTGTCTCCCCTCATCGCACCTTAAACAGCTGCCAGGGCGTCATCTCAGAGGACGACCTGCTGGAGTCTAGCGAAGAGGAGATCTTGGAGGGCCTTTCCGGGCAGGGTGTAGTCGCCGTGCGACGCATCTCCATACGCAGAGATGGACAGGAGAGACCATCGAAGCACTTAGTCCTCACTTTTGCTTCCACCGTGCTGCCCGAGAACATCAAGGCAGGCTATCTTCACTGCAAGGTGCGCCCCTACATACCAAACCCGAGACGATGTTTCAAATGCCAACGATTCGGTCACAGCTCTGTTACCTGTCGTGGGAAAACGACTTGTGCAAAGTGCGGAGCTACAGACCACCCAGCTGACACATGCGAGGGTACACTTCTCAAGTGTGTCAACTGCTCCGGTGCCCATCCCACCTACTCCCGAGCCTGCCCAAAGTTCCAGGAGGAAAAGAAAATCCTAACTCTGAAGATTAAAGAAAACCTCACCTACCCTGAGGCAAGGAAGCGATTTTCCTTCCTCCAAGGAGGCACCTATGCCGAGGCGGCTGCCAGGGGGGCAGCGCCGCCACTAAAGGCAACGGTGGGCACTCAGTACAGTCTTCGTGACTTGGAGTGCTCACCCAGCCCCCAACCACCAGCGAGGCCTCTGTGGGTTCTCAGACCCCAGCGGGCCCGCCCAAAGTCCCACGTGTCAGGACGGTTCCCCATCGTCCTGGCCCTAAGCCCCGAGTGGTGCTTGACACCACTCCCTCTCAGAGCAGCGAGGGGCCCGCTCCTTCCACTTCACAGCGGGAGGAGGAGGCCATGGAGGTATCTGCCGATCCGACAGAACCACCTCCACCCGCCAAGGGAGGTACAAAACATACCCCCGAAAAGGGGGACCAAAAGAGAAAACCTCCTCGTGTCACTGCCCCAACGAGTGTAACATAGCTTGTGTCCACTCACAGCTATGAACCCCACATTTTTCACATTTTTAACATTTTTAACATTTATTTAATTAACCTGTGATGGGTCATTTTAGTTTCATGCAGTGGAACTGTCGGGGTCTCCTTCACAATATAGATGATGTTCACTTTTTACTTAATGAGCTACGCCCAATAGCTCTAGCATTACAGGAGACCTATCTGACGTCCACACATACACAAGTTTTACGAAACTATCACGTCTTTCGGAAAGACCGCCCATCTTCTCATTCATCCGGTGGTGTTGCCATTGTTGTGCAGAGTGGGGTGGCATGTGCCCAGGTCCCCCTTGACACGCCCCTCGAGGCTGTGGCAGCACGTGTTCTTACGGACCGCCTCATTACTGTTGTTTCACTGTACCTTCCACCACACACCCCCGTACACATTCATGACCTTCAGAAGCTTTTAACCCAACTTCCACAACCTTTTTTAATCTTAGGCGATTTTAATGCTCATCATACCATGTGGGGCAGTGCACGAGTTGATTCCCGCGGAAGAGTCATTGAACGGTTTTTATTGTCTTCAAACTTATGTCTTTTAAATAACAAAGCTCCAACCTTTTTTAGTGCTGCGCACAACTCTTTTACCTGCATTGATCTATCTATTTTATCACCATCATTGCTTCCTTGCTTTTCTTGGAAGGTTTTGCATAATCCATTTGGCAGCGACCACTTTCCAGTTGTGTTAGAGAGTGTGGTCGATCTCCCCACTCTACAAAAGCGTATGCCTAGGTGGAAATTTGACAAGGCGGACTGGGAACGTTTCAGCCTAGCTGCTACACTTGATGCTTCATTATTGGCCACTCTGTCCCCTGATGAGGCTACAACATATGTTACTCAACAGATAGTCAATGCAGCCGAGCACTCTATCCCACGTACCTCCGGTAATTTGCCAAAAAAGTGCAAGCCATGGTGGAACAAGGACTGTTCAACCACTCTTACAAGACAAAATAGAGCCTGGGATGTCTTTCGTAGGTACCCCACCGTTGACAACAAAATTGAATTTAAGAGACGAAAAGCGCAAGCCCGCTGGACAAGAAAGCAGGCAAAAAAGAAATCTTGGATGAAATATCTCTCTTCTATAAGTAGTTTTGTTACGGCTAAAGAGGTTTGGGATCGTGTACGTAAGATCAAAGGGGACTACCGGGCTTTTACCATTCCAGTATTTAATATGCCTTTGGGGTCAGTGAAAGATGTTGCTAATGTTCTTGCGAAGCATTTTCATAGTGTATCCAGCTCTGATAATTATAGTGCTGAATTTAAACAGTTTAAATCGCGCGCAGAGAGTTGCTCTATTCCTATGGGAGGGTCTAACTCGCAGCCATATAATGGGCCCTTTACAATGTGCGAGCTAGAACAAGCTCTGAATGTAAAAAAGATGTCTGCACCTGGGCCAGACACACTGCACTATGCTATGCTTCGAAAGTTGTCACATGACTCGCTCAGAACACTCCTTCTTTTTTTCAACTCTCTGTGGGAGAAGGCATGCTTCCCCCAGGCATGGAAGCGGGCTCACATCATACCGCTCCTGAAACATGGCAAAGACGCTACGCTTCCTTCCAATTACCGACCCATTGCACTCACTAGCTGCCTGGGAAAAACATATGAGAGACTGATTAACAGACGGTTAATGTACCTTTTAGAAAAAGAGAATCTCTTTGCAAATAACCAGTGTGGCTTTCGTCGCGGACGATCTGCAGTGGATCACTTAGTCCGCCTGGAAACAATAATCCGTGAAGCTTTTGTGCATAAGCAACACTGTGTCTCCGTTTTCTTTGACCTAGAAAAAGCATACGATACCACATGGAGGTTTGGAATACTTAAAGACCTTCACAGCTATGGTATTCGGGGCCGAATGCTGAAGTGTATAGGAGACTTTTTAACGGATAGGACGTTCCAGGTTCGACTGGGCTCTACTTTGTCAGATCCATTTGTTCAAGAAAACGGAGTTCCTCAAGGGGGCATCCTCAGTGTTACCTTGTTTGCAGTCAAGATAAATTCCGTTGCCAGAATTCTCCCGCCCTCCATCTCATACTCACTTTACGTAGACGATCTTCAAATCTCGTGTTCCTCCTGTAACAGTTTCACCTGTGAACGCCAGCTTCAGTTGGCTCTAAAGAAACTTGGTAGTTGGGCAGACGAAAATGGATTTAGGTTTTCTCCAGATAAAACGGTTTGTGTGCCGTTCTCCTTGCGCCGTGGGCTACCTTTGAATCCAGACCTCGAACTGAAAGGCATGCGGTTGCCTGTTAAAAATGAGCACAGGTTTCTGGGTGTGATCTTTGACAGGAAGCTTACTTTTATTTCCCACTTGAAGTGTCTTAAGGAAAAATGCCTTCGAAGTATGAACCTCTTAAAAGTCTTGGCTAAGAAGACTTGGGGATCAGATAGGAGATGTCTGCTGCGCCTATACAATTCCCTTGTGCGATCCCGTCTTGATTATGGTGCTATAGTGTATGGATCAGCGCGACCATCGGCTCTGAAAATGTTGGATCCAGTGCACCACCTTGGATTACGACTCGCCACGGGCGCTTTCCGTACATCCCCCATTCTGAGTTTATACGCCGAGTCCAACGAGTTGTCGTTGGATAAAAGACGCCAATATCTAAGTATGACATATGCCTACAAAATATTAGCTAACCCTCGCCATCCAACATATGATTCCATAAAACGTTCAAGGTTCTTCCGCCTTTTCGAAAACAAGCCCAGCATTGTACGTCCACTCAGCCTCCGCCTTGCAGAATATCATACATCTCTTCAGATTTCTCCCGATGGAATGTCCCTACTCTCACCAGTTGACTGTATTGCTCCCTGGGAGAGACTGCCGGTTTGTTGCGATTGGTCACTTACGAAATATAATAAGCACTGTGTTACTTCAGTGGTTATCCTGCAAGATTTTCAAGAGCTGCAGACAAAGTATGCTGATTATTGTCAGTTTTATACTGATGGTGCTAAGGCTCAATCCTTCACTGGATGTGCCGTGTATTCTGAGAACTTTTCTAGAACTAAGCGCCTTAATTCGACTGCCAGTATCTTTACAGCAGAACTGCATGCAGTGTTGTTAGCAATTGACCATATTAGACTGAAGAGAAAAGCAAGGTCGATTATATATGTGGACTCTCAAAGTGTGATCACTGCAATTAGTTCCCTCAAAGACACCAAAAATATGCTTGTACAGCTTGTGCGTACCAAAATCAATCGTGCATTGCAGAACGGACATCATATTATACTTTGCTGGGTTCCAAGTCATGTAGGTATATTGGGTAACGAAAAAGCTGATAGGATGGCTTCTTCTTCCAAGAACCTTCGGCAGTCAGCAGCCTCATTACCTTACCAGGATATGAAACCGGTCGTGAGGGCATCGATTTTCCAGAGATGGCAGACAGAATGGGACGAAGAATCCGACAATAAGCTTCATTTCACCAAGCCCATTCTTGGACTGTGGGAGAGTGCCTCTTTAAAGAACCGATTTCATGAGGTCTTGTTATGCCGCCTTCGCATAGGCCATTCGTATATAACCCACAAATATCTCCTCTGTGGAGAAGACCCACCCCGATGTACACACTGCGGGGATGATGTTTCCATCCTACACATTCTATGGATTTGTCCCGGTCTTGAGGAAAAACGACGGCATCATTTTCCTGAATTGTTTAGATATCGTATACCTTTTCACCCTGTTCTTTTACTAGGAGATCACCCTTTGATTCCATTTGAACGAGTGCTCAGTTTTATTTCTAGCACTGGTTTTTTACACCAGCTTTAATACCCATGATAATGACGAGCAACGTCCCATTTTACCTAGAATGTGAATGAACAACCTAGTTTGGCGCACTTTGGCCTCAGTAGCTTTTTGCGCCATAAAGCCTCCAATCATCATCATCATCCATCCATCCATCCATCTGTTGCCCAACAATCCTGTCACATTGCCGAAACATCAGTACAACACGGACAGCCAGCGACACTTTGTCTACGCGATGTAATGGCTGGCAACAAAAACTGTGACAACTTGTTTTGGACAACGCTGCGTTACCCGGTTTGTTCGATGAGCAAATTTTGTACCGACAACACGACAACACAGTTGGGTGTGAAGCCCCAGTCAGCAACATGTTTGCAGTATGTCAAATAATTTACACAAATAAAGGCCTGACAAACTATTTAGTAATGTTCAAGCCTGATGTGCGGATGAGATAATTTAAAAAAATTAACATGTAATTATGAAAAGCGATAATTGAAAATGTCACAACTGGTGTCTTGAACGCAACATTCATACAGTCAGCTGAAATTTGAATTGCTAGCTATAATCAGACTACAGACCGCTAGAATCATATAAATAGCTTGCTTACCTACTCTTGGAAAATATAGTTAAAAATCATCCACAAAGCACGATACACAAAAATCTGAGCTTGAAATCGACCACTGCCGAAAATGATGTTGGTATTTGGTGCTTGAAGACCGCAGCTGGAGACACATACAATTGTTTTAAAACCTTGGAAGTTGTGGTTGGTGAAGCGATCACAAAGCAGACGAAAAGATAAATAGCATTGAAAAATATTTATTTTACCGACAGCTGTGACGGCCAAATCGTCAGTTGCACTTTCTATATGTTTACAGCTGAGCGCGAGACTACACAAAAGGCTTTGGGGTACAGCTGATATCGGTGTCTTTTATGCCAGAAATGGAAATTTTATGAAGTTTGGAGCGACTTTCGTAAGCTGGCATAAATAATGAAAATGGCAGCGATCTCGTCTTCCTCGGTTAGGGCTAGCTGCTTTGTCAGGGAATGAAGAGCACCTCAATAAAATAAGGAGTGGAGAGTACTTTCCATGTCGATTATTACAGTCACTGCCACTGGTGGATGTCAACCCGTGGTAATTTTCGTCCCTTTAAACACACTGGCACTTTTGTGGAGCCACAAGATTTCCAGCGACGCCCAACCCGCACACAAACAAAGGTAAACAAATAAGATGGCGAGACGTTCCCCTTGTTGGCCGTGGCGTCAGCTTGGTGTGTTAGGGTGTTCTCCGAACTTTAGATAACAATGCGGCGAACACAGTTTGATGGGTGACAGAAATATGTTTCCCGACGGTTTCCGTTGCCTCAATATGACAGGGTCGCCAGAAACATATTTTCCTCATTTCGACGTCGTCCAACTGTTTCCTATGTGATGGCGTCTTTTGTTGTTGGCATTGTGTTTAGCGTTGGCAAAACACACAAGCATGGCGATTGGCTCTTTCGACGACAGAACTCGGCAAGTAGAGTCGGGGATGTATTCAGGCTGCATAAACCTGTGCCTGAGTTGCCCTGGCGGCATCTATGGGGGCCATTTCGACCACCGACGTGTCGCCCTCCTGATCGTATGTATGAAAATCGAGCACCAGCCGACGCTCCTTTAAATTCCCAACTACAGTGCAACCCACTTATAACGATAATGAGAAAACCCGAAATTTCAATCGTTATAACCGATTATCGTTGTATCTGGACTAGAAACTGATCATTTCCAGTCTAGAAACTCTAGAAACTGATCGTTATAAGCGGTACATCATTATATGTGGTATCATCGTAAGTGGGTTGCACTGTACTCTGGCTGGCGCAGTCGATCACGGACGCATAAGAACTCGAGCCATCTAGTGAGTTCTCCCTCCACGCTTAGAAAGACACAGGACGAAAGCTCATCAACATGGCGTCCAGCGAGAAATTGAACCAAAAGTGCAAGTTGCCCTCCAAAAAATATTTGCAATGATAAAAAAAAACAAAAATGCATTGTTGAGCGTTTAATATTTGCCCAATTGTGGCTGTAGTCGTCCGAACCATATGCCAGAGTTACCGAACTAACCACATTATTTTAATTAAAAGTGTTAATGGACGAAGAGCGTGTAGGTGCGGGTCACAATTGATGGAAGAATAACACAAGTAGGACAAAGGCGAAAAAACCACAGCTTGAAAGATGTCGTTTTGTCGTTTTCATTCTAGATGTTTTTTCTCTTCAGTTTTTATTCAAAAGTTGCGCGTCTTCTGAAAATTTTAACGGAAAAAGGGCGGTCGATAGAGCCCTGGAGTACACTGAGCCAAATGGCGACAGTTACCGAAGAATGGGCCCCATTTTTTCATTTAAAGGACACATGCAAAGGAAAAAGCTTTTTTTTTAAACAGCCGGGTTGAGAAAAGGAAGTCATAAAACAAATTTACAACGAAAAAAGAAATTTTTTTAGAGCTATATTTACGGCGCTATACAAATTTGTAGTTGGCACCCACGGGCGCCGCGGAAAAGTGGCCCATATTTATCACGTGACTGGCCCCTATTTGTCACGTGGTACTTGCGCTCTTTCGGAAGCTTCCTATGGTCTCGAAAAGTTACTTATTCATCTTCGTTTGAAGTGCAACAAAAAACAAAGATTAATAAGTAACTTTTAGAGCCCAAAGGAAGTTCCTCAAAAAGCGCAAGCACCACGTGATAAACCAGTGAGCCGGTCATATGACGGCGGCGGTGCGCCGGAGCACACGAACTTGTGCGGCGACGGCGGCGTGGAGAAACGCTGTTGAAGTGGCGGCGCACAACGCTCAGCGTGCAGCGGCGGCTTGACTTTGTGGCAGCGGCGACGCAGCGCGCGGCGGCGCACAGGTCTACCTTGTGACCAGCGGCGGCTCCCGCGGGCGCCAACTACAAATTTGTTTTGCGCCGTAAATATTGCTCTAAAAATTTTTTTTCTTCTTTGTAAATTCGTTTTATAACATACTTTCCCATCGTAGGCTGTTTAAAAAAAATGTTTTTTTCCTTTGCATGTGTCACTTTAAGGTTTTCAGAAAATCTCATAACTTTTGAATAAGATAACCATTAATTTTTTTTATGGGGGAACAAGCCGTACATTGTGCGAAACTGCTTACGAGAGCAGTCAAAACGTCCGCTCTTTTATGCTCCGTGCAGAGGCCGCTGCGGAGAGTCCCCATTCGGGATGTCCCGTCTGTCGATGGCGACGCGTCTACCGAGAACGCCGACGCCACTTCGGCCTTGCCCAGAGCCCCAGACGTGCCTTCCCCTGCCCAGAGCGCCTTCCAGTTCTCACGTGGATTGGAAAAGGCTGGCACCGGCTCCGGACCTGCGCTCACCGCTACCTCAAGGTGGGAAAGCCAATCCCTGTCCTACTAAGACAATATGTGTTCGTGGCCTAGTTTGCTGAACTGCGGCGCTTGGAACGTGTCTTCCAACTGGTGCCATCCCACCCATACATGGGCAACAAATCATATCACAAAAGCCGGCATGTCACGTTGTCGGATGTCGCGATCCTGGCGGTTGGCGCTAGAAGTTCCGGCAAAGAGTACAAGGGGAACGTGGTAAACACACCGATCGGAGAATTAAGCTTTACCAGCGGAGTTGGCATGAAAGACAAAGGACAAGTAGAAGAATGGACGGGATTTTCATCCTCGTCTTTTCTCTCTCTTCTATTAAAACGTGAGGTTGAAAGTCAGCACTTGTCCGTTGTCTTTTGTGCGTTTGGTGGTGTCCTGTCCAACTGCCATGTCCTTGCGATCATGAAAACAATGTGTTTTGTGTGGCTTTTTTTAAAACTTTTGATGTGAAACATTTTTTGGCTAGGTTTTCCGCATGTCATGAAGCCCAAAAGTGAAGCCTAGATAAAAGCGTGGCCGCAAGGCTCGACACCGATTAATTGATGGGCGAGAGAGGAGGAGGAGGTGCTTGACATTGATTGGTTAATCTGGGTCTTTTACCAGGGTGGAGAAAGGAGGAGTGGGTTAGTAGGTTCTGGGAGGTCACCAGGTTTGTCATTTTAAGTGTACACATGCCACACATTCAATTATCTGATGAGCGCTGTGAATGTAGGCGTCTGGCTGAACAAGCAAGACTTGCTGCTATACAACAATATAAACTTTTTTGATTCTAGAGCCTTTCCACGTATGCCGCACATTTGCCTAGCAATTTTGTATACACTTTTTCCCCCCCTAAAAAACACTTAGGTTTGCAATATGATGCATCATATAAATGAAACTAAATAAATAAGCTTTTGAATGATGCGAACGTCAAAACAGAAACTTGATTTCTAGCAAAAAAAGTTAATTAGTCAAAGATTTTCTTTTTTTGGGGTTTCACCAAACTGGGTGAAGATATGACCATCTCGAAAAAAGCACAATAAGTTTAAAATATATTACGAGGTAGCTTTCCATTTTGACGATAAAAAGCTCTGCGAAAACATTGTTTGTTCAAAAAGGTTTTAGGCCATCAAAGGTCACGTCAACCCTCATGATTGACATGCCATTGGGCTAAGCAGTTTCTCTTATGCACAGGTCATCAGAACTGAAGTATAATAATCTTGCTTCATCATCAAACTCACTCTTGCTTTCTGGAAAAAAAAATTGAGCGTAGGATTTGCGAATTTTACTACAGCTTGCAAGCATGCTGCGGACCCAGGCAAGTGGTTATGGCTGTGACCAATGATGACATGTTGTTAGTTTCACCGCTCGGCATGAAAATTGCCGCTAAGCGGAAAGAGAAAAGAACCACTGAACAGAAAAACAGTTTCCAAACTACCCAAGAGTTATGGAAGGGGCTCCGCGCCCATCAGTCATGGGTGATCAACACTAAAAACCACTGTCAGAAAAGTTTTGATAAAGCCATAAAGTGAAATGAATGCAGCATTCGAAAGACCAGAAGCTTTCTAAATAAAGGTACTAGTATATTTAAAAAAAAATTAAAAGCTATATCGAATAGCATAAATATTTGACTTGGTTTTGTAATAATAATAATAATGTTGTGTGTATGTTTATAGAGCCAGAAGTTAGTCAGCCTTAGTGGTTGTCTGGTGTCTCAGCGGTAGATGAGCAATTTAGCCAGTGCAGTACAACCGCTAGCCTGGAGTCTTTAACGACCATCAGCGGTACTGATACACAGTCGCATGCCGGTACGTTGCTCATCCAGATCAAAACGGGCAGGGGTGGGGATTGAACTTAGGATCCCTGGGTTCTGCAGCGCGAGCTTTTGCTCCACATGCTCCGAGCTGGTGTGCGCTAGCCCACTCGTCGACCGAAACCTTCGATTTGAAGTTGTGTACTGTTTTCAGCAGTGAAATTATTTGGATAGTGCCTTGATCATCTGCACTCAACTCGGAGAAAAATTGGGAGTTTTAGTGAAGAACGTTTGTTTAGGCATGTAGGGGAATTTTCTACAAAATACTAGGCTATAAATACTACACATTGATATTGTGGAAATATTCAAATTTTTGAGTAGTAGTTTAAGAATATAACATACTACAGTAAAGTTCCGAAAGAACACCCACCAAAAATGAAGGGATAAAGTGTGAAAACATGGGGGTGGGCTATCTTTGGGGATGCCACAACAAACCTTTATCAAAAACCGGCTACAGACCACGTGACGCGGGAACTGATACCACAGATCGCGGACACCGCAAGTTCGCGGTGTCGCGATGTGATAAACAGGCGGGAATTTGCTACGAACTCCTGTGTCATGGGAACAGATACCACAGATTGCGGATCGCAGCAGATTGTGCATTTCACAGTGCAGCATACACGTGGGAACAACTCGCATGTTACAGGAGCCGATATTGCGTGCAAAGCAGTGGAAACCCGCTATAAACTCGCTTGTCAGACGTGCCGGTACAGCAAATTGCGTGGTTGATGTGATTCCCGTCGGACATTGCGTGACGCTCCGACAGGAGTCGGGGGTGGGCGATGTTTCGGAATTTCTATGTGGCAGATATTTAGCCAGAAAAACGGGATGGGCGATCTCTCGGGGCAGGCGTTCTCTCGGAACTTTACGGTATTCTATATTCTCTTCGAGGTAAACTGAGATATTAAGATTTTTCGAAGTGTTGACCGTGGTGGGTTAGGCTCTGTGGAGTGCACTTCTCACCGAGCACCGGTGCTTGCGAAGAAGCAACATCCTCGGAGCTTGCTTTCTACAGGTGTCATTTTTCCTCGGTGCACTGGTGCTCGGTAAGAAGCTTGCTCAATTGGGCTAACCTGCCACAATAACCACTTTGAAAAGTATTTCAGTCGTGTGCTTAGGAGGAAAGCATATTTCCAAAGCAGGATGGAATATATGCATGCACCTAATGTATTAAAAAAAAAGAAGAAAATTTGAATGTTAATATTTACATTGCAGTAAAATTTTCAAAATTAAACTGCGAGCTGTTTGCAACAGTCTATGTTAGGCGGAGAGGCACTGACAGCCGGTGTTCGTCATTCGTGATTGTCTTTATTTTTGTTTAAGAACGGTGGAACAGTAGCAAAAGGCGTGGAGAAGCAATTCGATATTTGATTCAAACATATATTGGGCTAAAACCACTATTCTCTTCGAATTCACTTTGAACTCAAAATCTACTATTCTCCAATGCCCACTGTTTATTGCGCAGCAACTGGACCCCACAAGGCTGCCCTTCCTGTTCCGGCAGTCGATGGAGACCGAGCTCTTCTCAGAGATGCTGGTTGTCTTGGAGGAGCACTTCGTGAGGTGTGTCCCCACCTTTCACATTCGTGTCTAGAGTGGACCCCGCTTCTGTGTCTGCTCAAGTATAACGAGCAACTTACTTGCCATCCCTGCTGCTGAATGGCTAAGCGTCGCATTATGTCTGGCCAAGTGAGGCAAAAGGTCTCGTGCATGTGTCGTGCTTTAGTATTTTATTCAATGATGACAGCAACTGGCTCCCACTGCCAGTACGTTTGGTGCGGCAAGCTGGCAATGAGATGTCTTTTAGCTACAAGCACCGTCGAGTGTCTCATTGGTTTTTGAGGATCTGTCTACATATAATCCTTTAGAACGTGTGAATGAAAAAACGCTCCACAAAGGCAAGTTAGAAAACGCAAGAGTGACCTCCCTCGTACAGTACCATATTTACAAATTAAAAAAAACAAAAAAAAACGAACTTTAGGAACACATTTTACGGCGAACATGTGAGAACGGCAGGTCGTCTCTTCGAGAAGCCCGGCCTCCGGCACACATTTGATGCCTTCTGGCGTGCTCTGGCTGCGCATGCGTGCGCGAGGCGCACTAGATGCCCAGGCGTCATCGAAACTGGGATGCTCATGTGGGAGGCGGGACAACTGAAGCTGCTTCATCATTCTCACTCCGTCTGCGACTAGAGACTACGATTCGTCAGCACTGGTGCTGTCGTTCCCGTCGTCATCACTGCTACGTTCCCAAAGCGCCTCGTCGGCGTCGTCCAACGAAATCTCGCACTTTGCAAGTGACTGCATCTTCCGCGCTTGCTCGGTGATCGCGTCGCACGTGACAAGCAGGGACTGATTGCGCACTTCTGCAATGTACGTTACAAACCTAACGTCTAACTTTCAAGCATGCAAACCTATTCTGACTGGCCTGCAGAAGCCTTTTCATTTGCCATCACAGTTAAGAACCTGCGCCGTTGCAGACGCCACTGGAGCACCACCCGCTCCGACGGGTGGAACTTGCATTGAGAAGCGCAGTTGTTGGTTGCTTTCGGATGAGGAATAGCTGTAAATGACAATCGAAAACCTAAACTGTTCGGACCATGCATGTCAATACAGAGAAGCATAGTTGGCATTCCAGAACGGTTTCGAAACTCAATCAAACGTGCGAGTGTGCAGGGATGCAAAAACAAGCAACAGGAACAGGGAGTGAGGCTGTTCCAGTGACCGTTCCGGCGTGGCTCTTGCATCAAGGGCCGCCACCCTCGTGACTCGAGCTGCTAGGGCGCGCCGCGACGATGCGCAGTGTACTGTGCACCTTTCACTGCCGTGCATTCAGGCTAATTTGCAAATCGCAAACAAATATATTTGTTCATGCAGATTAAAAAAAAAAATTCGGCAGAGACTCTTAAAATTGCTTACGTGTAGGAATGCAATTCTGTAGGTGTAATAGTGTCAGGCTGAGGTGCTCTTGATATCGCGATTGTTTCGTTTTTGTCAGTGGTGGGATGCTTTGGTTCGATTATAATTTGATCCCCCCCCCCCCTTTAGTTTTTAAAATATTGAAAAATGGGTCGAGCTACAATCGTGTGAAATGGTAGTCCCTCATTATAACAAAGTCAACAGGATGGCAAACTTTTTTATATAATCTGTAATCTGATAAAAGCGAGAAATCCAAAGAAACAGCGACAGCAGCCTTGAAGGTGGATGAGAACACTGCGGAAGACTTGAAACATATTTGATCAAACAAACCTTGGGGATGAACATCTCGCTGCACATTTACCGAGGAGAAAAAGAAATAATTAAGTGGAGTTGCCTGACAATTTTTTCCGGGCATCAGCTCTCCTCAAGTTGCTTCAGGCATCTCAAGGGCACTGTCAGCTCCACAGCACTCCACATTGTTCCGAAGCAGCCGTAGGTGCCTCTCCGGCATCTCTTCGTCTTTACCTAGGCCACACGCAAAGTATTCAACCGCAATATCCATGGCAGGAGCAACAACGTGAATGTCCACATCGACAAGCGCAAACGAATCGAAGTTATCTTGAGTGGCTTCACCAACGTGTCTGCACGCACTCCTGCAGAGATCACTGCAGCTCTGGGTATCATGCACTGGCTCAGCAAGTATGCGCGCATGAGAAAATCCGACGCGTGCAAAGCAGTTAGCTATCTTCGAATAACAGCCTTGCAATCTCTGCACGAGAAACTGCCTTTAACCCGTCCAGTATGTCTTGCTTATTCTCCAAGAGGATCGACGGTATCAAAATGTTGGTGCCAGAATGTAAAATTCCTCGACGAGTTTGAACCTGGGCCAGCTACTTTATTCAAGCTCACAGATCGAAGTGGCTCTCGGTAAACACTCCTGTTCGATGCACGCACATGTATGCTGCAGGCGTGCATCGGGGGCTCCCAAAGGGATGATCTTCTCCGGGCTCCTTCGCGTCCCTGACCTGATTCCGTCGAGAGTTGGGTCGCGGTTGCCTTACATAGTGGATGCTACTCCTGGCTGCGTCGGCACATCAAAAGCTGTGCTCTACCCTTTCACCCATTTGTAGTTTTCTGTTTGCCGTTCGCCTTGGCAGAGGAGGGAGAGGGTATGCAAGGGTCTCCCGTGCGCCTCCGTATAGTAGGCACGCATACTTTCGGCACCCTCACCTTCGTAATAAGCGTGGTTGGTTGCCGATACTCTTCGATGCATTTCGATCGGGACCGCACTGAACTTCGAATAAGGCGATAATTTGAATGAAGCAATAATTCGAATAAAGCGATTTCCTTATAGCGGGGGACTGCTGTATTCCCTTGTGCCCTTGTCCCTTTCTGTCTCATGCAAACATTGTTTAGCGTCCCTTTAAAAGGACACAGTGGTAACTTTGCGAGCTCAATTTTATGGTTGTGACATACAGCGGCAGTTTTTCAGACAGTGCAAACCAGGTCCTAGTTCCCATGTACACATTCCTCATAAATCGAATAAACAGAAAAAGATTTGATCCGTGGCAACTTAGCTATGGTGCCTAAAACGCGTCTCCGACTGGGGTGTTTACCGCGTCCAAAAAAGTGGTCCCTTGGTTGCCGCCTGATGATCGTCGTAGAAGTGTCATGCTGTTGCCAGTCGCGATGCTGGCGGCGTCCCATCAGCTGGGGTGTATGTGGCAGACGCCTGTTCTGCTGCGGGTCACTCTCCAGTGTGGCAGTCCACGGAAGTGACGGCAGCCAGAAGTTGGGACACCCATCTTTGAATCTCCGTGACAACAGTGACACTCGCTTTCCATCGTGCTTCTTGCAGCTTCTTGTTAGCATTTCTACGACCAACCGCCAGGATTGCAACATGCAACAGCATGACTCTAGGGCTTCTGTGGCGTCATTTGTTGCCAATTCGGGACCACTTTTGAAGTATGGGCAGCATAGGATGCTAAACGCACCAGTTGAAGATGCATTCCAGGCACGATAACTTAGCCACTCCAATGTTAGCTGGCTTCCAGTCCGTGGACAAACTCTAAGGTTTTCCTTTGTAAATAAAGGAAGGGGCATTTAGCCACTTGAGATTATACTATTCCTGTGTATAATGTATGATGCTGTTGGTACAAAAGAACAGAAATGTGGATTGTACTCCGTGCATTGCAATATCTCTTCTTGAAGTCCTCAGATCATGTCCAGAGACAGTTGAAGTGGCTGAGCTCACTTGAAATGTCACATCAAGTATTGAGTAGACACTTAGGTTTTAATCGTCGTTGCCTGTAGTAATGTATGTGGGCTTATGTATGTTATCTGAAGGAATGTTCTTTTTAAAATGCTGCCAAGAAAAAAAAAAACAGTAATGTGTTGAGCTCTTGGGAAGTGAAAAACTCCACTTCTCTCTGAATTTCTTCAGGGTGGCTTATTCACTCTGGAAGGCGTAGAAGCCCCTGACTGTGGTCGAGTACTGTGAAAGATAGTTGCTAGGTCCTGCCCCCAAACATGTAACTGTCGGTCACGCGGTGAAATGCTCTTGCAGGGACGACGTCGACGTGGGCCCCATCTTGGAAAACGTTGCGAAAGTGGGACGCTTTTCGACCATGGTCATGCTTCTTGGCAAAGAAGACCAAACTCGTGAGCTCACTCCTCTTATGCTCTGCCCCTAGGCTTTATATTCAGTGGCACCCAAGAAACAAGAAAAACCTAGAGCCGATCGAGAAATCTACTCTTACCTGAAAAGTTTGAATTTGACCGAAACAGAGCCAAGTGGCATACATAACGATGTGCTACCTTTTTGGCATATTTTGACGTTACAAAGGGTTTGCACACACACGAGCCATCGCTAGACTAGCAGACTCCGCAGTCTTTGTGTCTTCCCACTCTACCCTTTACTCGGAGCTCGGTGCCGCAATATTGCTATACTCCGTTCACCCCTCGGCTGAAAGTGCGGCCTAAGCTTCATGCTCGTCAAATCAGCTAAACATCTATCTCTTTCATTTTGAACGCGTTCCCTTCCATACTCACGCACATAGAATGGGGTCAGGTGATGAAAGAGAGGCGGCTGATTGGTCCAACAAGCAATGCCAGCTTAGAGGTGAACAGAGTTTACTCTCTGCACAAGCAGTGGATGAACTTGCTCCTTGTACTGGTTGACCTTTCGTCATGATTAGAGATCAACCCCTGCTTCCGAAACATTTCAAATATAAGGAAAGGACATATTAAGTGTCCACCCCAGCAAATGGAGGAGCTCCTCGCGTCACTACCTCTCCGAGAAGGCAGTGGAAAGTAATGTAGGCTCGGCGAGAGCAACGCAGGTGCTTTAAAGATGAGAGGTCCCGCCCAGCAGCAGGCGCTTTAAAGATGAGCAGGCGCTTTAAAGATGAGAAGTTCAAATCAAACTGTGGCCCATCCTACCTTCTGGCTCTTCTACTTTTATGCTCTCGGGCCTAGCAAATTCTTATCCGATTTCTTTGTGATTATCTCGACCTTTGCATGGGTGCTTGCCGGGGTCTTATGGTATATACATCGCTGAATCGATTTTCGGACTTCGCAGGGACGAAAACGTCGAATAATAGAGCAGTCGTAAAAATCCGGCAGATTAGAAAACTTGCCTCTATTACTTCGAGTGGACTTTAAAAAGCCGTAAATAGTGCCTTGTTTCAGGTTAAGCCTCCGTTTGCATTCGGCAACTCTCTGCTAGCTTGAGAATCACTGCCTTCTCTTCTTCTAGCGTTATGGTTGAGTACTTTCGCGCTTCTTAACGACACATCGCGGCGGCAGAAGAACAGATGGTGCCATGACATCCAAGCCAGCGCTGTCCGAACGCGATAACAAGCGCCAACCCACGAGCGCAAAATGGCGACTGGCGACGCCGAAGACAGCGATGAGAACCGGAAAAACGGGAAAAAACAAAGCAAAAATAATGGTAATGATGATGATGATGACTTCCAGCTAAATGGAAAAAAGGGCTGGCATAGCGTCACCCTAGCGGAATAGACTCTGGGGTAATTAAGTCACCAAGTAGCCCTGCCTAACCAAGCCAATCCATTTGCAGCCAACAGAATTCAAAATGGCTACTGCCTCGATGGTGTGTTTCCGCTGATCGCACTAGTGACGATTTTGTCCGAATAATCGAACTGGCCTCGTTGTCCGCAAACATAGGTCGGAATATACCTATTTCTATGAGGTAAGACACGGTTCCGGCTTTAGGTCCGAATACTCGAACAAGTCCGAATTATCGAGTCCGAAAAAACAGTCGGCGACTGTATTCAAATAAATATGTTATCCCAATGTTAACTTCGCTGATGATGCAATGTTTTTCTTTCAAGGGCTCCGGTTCTTGATCGACCACACGGTGTCAAAGAGCAAGAACCTGCGATGCAGACACATTGCGTGCAGCCTACAGCGTGCATTAGTGCAAGCACCTCGAAAGCAGCTTTGCTATCTGGATTGCAGCGGCATTAAAGAGAGTGGTGCTGTTTCCCTTGCACTGAATGAAGGATTGTCGTCCAGCGTCTATAGAACATTACAACATTGTACAGTTCATCATGTCTCGTTTCAGTAAAAAAAGATAGCTTCTACATACTGGATTTGTTTTATTTTGTACCAGTCAATAGCTCTGCTAGTGCCCCGGCATGTTCTTTTAGAGCAGTGGTTATCAAGCCCGGATGTTTCGGTGACCACTTGGAGACCGTTAAAGTGATAGGGACTCCATACCAGTGGAATGCAACGGAGGGGGGGGGGAGGGGTATAAAATGAGACAATTGTATAGTGTGAAAAGGGCATCCTTTACTGTTGCAGATAGTAAGGAGCATCATGCAAAAAATATGAAAGATGAAAAGCTGTTCAATTTATTATGGGTGGTAGCTTGCCCCACCTGGCGAGGGTGAACAAGAAACTTTATTTCTAGAAAAGGGGCGGGGGGCATTGAGGGGTTGAGGCAAGGGCTTTGTGGAACTCAAAAATGGCTTGGTGGACCCCACCAGGTCTGTGGAGCCCCATTTGAGAACCACTGCTTTAGAGACCTGGTTGTAAAGAAATTGTGGACCTTGATTGTTTTCCACTTCTGGTGGTCCAGGAATATTGCTAATGGGCACGAACCCTCTGACAGTTACGCTTCTAATAGTGTTGTACTGTTTTGTTGGAAACAAACACAGTACATTTAGTTAAAAACTAAATCAAATTTTTGCAAAATTCGTTTGCTGGTAGCAATGTTTTTTCTAGTATGCCATGCCGGACTCAGCTGGAACAAGCCAATGATACCTACTTCTGAAGTCCCTCAATGTGTTTGGCTTTATATAAGTAATGTCAAATGCACTGATGCCGGAAACCTGTGTCTCGTGCAAACCTTGGTAAGCAAATGGTGGCGCAGGACTGAAATGAGTGGCATTTGGAAGCCATTGGTAGCAGAGCATTGCTTGTGGCACGTGTCTTGCACGCTTGCACAACAATAGTCATTAGTACTTGTAAGAAACGTGAAGCAGGAATTTTATCGGGGCTTTACCCACTGCATATATCAGTGCCATCTAGCGGGCACTCCTAGAAACACCTTGCACAAGTGTGATCCCAGTGTGCAATGCTTGGGGGAGTGCATATGTGGTGCTTGATATATGAAATGCCTTCAGCTCTTGCATCACAGCCAGTAAAGTATGGTGCAACACACAATGCATTACATGTGTGCTGTACCAATCAACATTATAGTTGGCACTAAAAGGAGAAAAAAATGTTATACAAGTCAACCCAATCAAGGGCTTTGTTGTTAACAGTAAAAGGGAAAGTGTATGACTTTTAAATTACCAGAAGCTTGTCCTGCAAAAAGAACTAAATTTTTTCAATCCTTAGTCTTCAAGATTGTTTGTACTATTTTGTATATTTTTAATTTAGTGCATAAGCAGGTGTGCTAGTGTTTGCTGTTTTTCTATATCTGTTTTGCTGTAGGCAGAGCATGCTTTCCTTGATCTCTTTTAATGACATTTACTCGTTTGCCCCTTCTATACTATAATGCCGTCACAGGCACTGTGGGGTACTTGAAATAGACTGCCTCTATACGTATACAAGGTGGGAAAATTACAGACATGATGTTGATAGTCATGCGGTTAATGGAGGGTTTTGTTTTTGAAACCAGCATTGAATAAATAAAAACAACACTTCATTTAAAAATTCAAAAATCCAAAGTATGCAAGTCAAATGCCTCTCCTATAGTTACCGTGTTTGCACAATTGTAACGCGCCTTCGGTTGTAATGCGCAGGTATATTTAGCGCTCAAATATTCTCAAAACTTGATGCCAATTGTACCGCGCAAGTAAAAAGAGGAAGGCTGAACACATACCTCATGGAGCAGATTTTATGAAACTAAGCCATTACAAAATACCGTGCACTAGTCACCGTTGTCGGAGTCCGACAATGGATCTTCGCTGTCCAGAAAGGTGATCCTTGCTTTCGTCTAAAGCGTTCTGGGTGCAGCGCTTCTTGTGCTTGTGCGAGTGCGCGACTGTTGCCTCTGGGAAGGTCGTCTTCCAAACAACTTTGCAAGCTCGTCGGGTCGCTGGGATTGCGAGCCCACACAGTGCTTCTCCATTATCTTTTTGTCCGCCATTGTGATGGCCTTTTCTTTAAATAATGCCTCCTAGTCGAATTTCTTTTCTTTTCCCATCTTAAAGGGCAACTCCGCTCAATTCCGCAAAATTTAGGCTTACGTGTGATTCCATTTCACAAAGCACTACTAAACAGCTCTACGTCTTCGGATTCGCGAAATGTGGAATATTATTTGTGTAATCTCAATTTGAACATCAGCTGATACCGAAACCAAAACTTCGGTTGCGTCAGGCAACATTGATCTCGTGTCATCAGAGTCATGGCCACGTCACGTCGAACCACGTGGTCTTGTGACGTTCGTGGGGGCGAGGTACAGGACACGCAACGCGGGCAGGTCGCTTCGCATGGCGTGGACGGTGATAGCCCGGGGGAGAGGGGGAAGGGAGAACACGAAAGAGGAGAGGGGCGAGCGGAGAAACCGGACATGCGATGAACGCACAGAGCAGCGCAAACTAGCGCATCCGCGTTACGGTGATCACGTGGACGCCGTAGAGCCAACACCGGGAGGAGAAACTCATGACGTCATCGTTCAATTTCGCTCTGAGAAGTAAAAACAAACAAAACGTGAGAATGACGTAGTCATGCCTCTGACGTAGTGGTTCAACGTTTGCCGCTCCAACTCCGTCGCATTGACTGCGCTGACGATTGCGCCTCACGTCGCACGCTAGAGTTGGCAGATTTCGGCGACTTGGCTCATTTGAAAGTTTGCTGGCCAGTTTAATAAATATATAGACGGAATCAGATCGTAATATTTGACATGGGGTCTTCCTATATGATACTGAAGAGGGCTGCATAGTTTTCTAAATATCAAAAATGAAGCGGAGTTGCCCTTTAAGATGGCAGATACAAGTCTGGAGAGTGAGAGAATACGCATCAAATGGATGTCAAAATGGCAAATGCAAAACGGTCACGGTGGCAATGGAGCTAGCCACCTTATATCGAGTATTGTGTTTTTCTTTTTGGGTTTTGGTTTTTAGTTTTGATTGTAAAGTGCATGTATTTAGGCACCGATTTCGGTTAAAAAAGTTACAATCGTGCAAATATGGTACACCCGTTTCACGAGGTAGACAGTTCTATGTTGTCTCACTGGTTTCAATGTATAGGCTTTACCATTATAATGAATTCCTGTTTAAAGGGCAACTCCGCTCAATTCCGAAGATTTCGGGATAATGAGTGATTTCGAATTAAAAAGCCCTAGTAAAAGACACTACGTCGTTTTGCTTCGCGAAAAATGGGATATATATTTTTAAATATAATTTTAAACACGAGCGGAAATCGAAACCGGAACTCGTCTGTCCGGCAACATTGGCCTCGGGCCGCCAAGTACATGGCCATCACGTGGTACGAGATGTCACGTGATCCTCAGCCCAACGACGGGCGGGATTTGGGCGGGCGTGTGGCAGGCACGACTCGCGAGTGTCGTCTGCTGCACCGCACTCTTCGCCACGTTTTGGTGTCTACGGCATTCGACAAGGTCTGCACAACTGCGGCTTAAGTCTGCGCACATGGTGTCCGTAGTGTGGACGAAACTCCATTAAATTTAGCAGGAAATTAACGCAGCATTGAGACTGTCGTGAAAATCTAGTGGATGAAACCTGAATGTGTTCCTAGGTGATGTGACAGCAAGTCATGTGACGTCATTTCCCTCACAAGATATTGCAGGGAAGCTAGTATTGCTGTTCAGGTAAACACGTGACGTCACTTTTCTCCGGCTATATAGAGGAGAGAAGCTGAATTTGCGCTGAGTAGGTGACGATTTGACACCAAGGGATGCGATGCGAAGTTTCCCTGCTAAATTTAGCGGGGAAAACTAAACTGGTGTTGAGGATGTCTGATGTTGATTTTCCCATTAAATTTAGCACGGAATTAAACGGCTTTTGAGATCAATACGTGAAAATCTAGCGGAGAAACTGAATGTGTTCACAGGTGATGTGACAGCAAGTCATGGGACGTCATTTTTCTCACAAGATATTGCAGGGACACGGCATTGCTGTTCAAGTCATGTGACGCTCAATTTTCCCGCCATATTGAGCAGAGAAGCTGAATTTGTTTATAGGTGACTGGACACCACAGGGGATGCATGCCAGTTTCTCGCTAAATTTAGCGGGGAAACTAAACTGGTGTTGGAGTATTATCTGATGTCAATTTTCCCATTAAATTTAGTGCATGGAATTAAATTATATTGGAGACTATGCGTGAAAATTTAGTTAAGAAACTGAATGTGTTCATGGTGATGTGACAGCAAGTCGCGACTACTTCCTCACAAGATATTGTAGATACTGCATCGCTGTTCAGGTGGTCACGTGACTTCAATTTTCCGCTTATATAGCAGAGAAGGAATTTGTTTTATAGGGTGACGTAATACCAAGGATACAAGTATGCCAGCTTCCCCTACAAATTTAGTGGGGAAACTAAACTGCGTTGGAGGACACCTGATGTCAATTTTCCATTAAATTTAGCATGGAATTAAATTGCTATTGAGATCGTGAAAATTCCAGCGGAGAACCCGAATGTGTTCCTAGGTGATGCGGACAGCAGTCATGTGACGCCATTTCCTCACAAGATATTGCAGGGAAGCAGTATTGTTGTTCAGGTCACGTGGACGCTAATTTTCCGGCTATATAGAGAGAAGTTGAATTTGTTTATAGATGACGTGATACCAAGGGATGCGATGTAGTTTTCCCCCGCTAAATTTAGTGGGGAAACTAAACTTGTGTGGAGGATGTCTGATGTTAATTTTCCCATTAAATTTAGCACGGAATTAAATTATTTTTGAGATCACGAAAATCTAGCGAGAAACTCGAATGTGTTCATAGGTGATGTGACAGCAGTCATGGACGTCATTTTTCACAAGATACGCAGGGATATTTCGCATTGCTGTTCAGGTCATGTGACGCCAATTTTTCCCGTTTATACCGAGGTTGTTTAAGCTGAATTTGTTTATAGGTGATGGATACCAAGTGATGACATGTCATTTCAGCAAATTTAGTGGGGAAACTAAACTGGTGTTGAGGATACCTGATGTCAATTTTCCCATTAAATTTGGTGAATGAAATTGCTTTGAGATCACGAAAATCTAGCGGAGAAACTGAATGTGTTCATAGGTGATGTGACAGCAAGTCATGTGACGTCATTTTTCTCACAAGATATTGCAGGGATAATTGCATTGCTGTTCAGGTCATGACGCTCAGTTTTCCGCTATATTGAGCAGTTTAAGTTGAATTTGGTTATAGGTGACGTGGACACCAAGGATGCGATGCCAGTTTCCCGCTTAAATTTAGTGGGGAAACTGAAGTGGTGTTGAGACATCGATGTCAATTCTTCCCATTAAATTTAGTATAAATTAAATTGCTATTGAGATCACGTGTACCCAGCCAAGAAACTGAATGTTCATAGGTGATGTGACAGTAGTCATGGACGCTATTTCTCACAAGATATTGCAGGGATACGCATTGCTGTTCAGGTCACGTGATCGGCCAATTTTCTCATATTGAGCAGAGAAGCTGAATTTGTTTATAGGTGACGGACACCAAGGGATGTGACGCAAGCTTCGCCAACAGGGGAAACTAAACTGGTGGAGTGATGTCTTCATCATTAAATTTAGCACGGGAATTAAATTGCTTGAGATCACGTGAAAATCTAGCGGAGAAACTGAATGTGTTTCATAGCGGATGACAGCAAGTCATGTGACGTCATTTTCCTCACAAGATATTGCAGGGACACTGCATTGCTGTTCAGGTCATGTGACGTCAATTTTTCCGCTTACATTGGAGTAAGAGAAGGAGAATTTGTTTACAGGTGACGGGATACCAGCGGATGCGATGAAGTCACAAATTTTAGTGTGGGGAAACTAAACCGGTGCGGAGGATGTCTGATGTTAATTTTCCCATTAAATTTAGCATCGAATTAAATTGCTGAGATCATCGAAATCTAGTTGAGAAACTGAATGTGTTCATAGGTGATGTGACAGTAAGTCATACGTCATTTTTCCTACAAGACATTGCAGGGATACTGCATTAAGTTGCTGTGTCATGTGACGTCAATTTTCCGGGCTATATCGAGCAGAGAAGCTTTAATTTGTTTATAGGTGACGTGACACTACGATGCGATGCAGCTTCACAAATTTAGAGGCGGGGAAATTAAACTGGTGTGGAGTGATGTCTGATGTTAATTTTCCCACAAATTTAGCACGGAATTAAATTGTTTTTGAGATCACGGAAAATCTACGGAGAAAACTGAATGTGTCCATAGTGATGTGACAGCAAGTCATGTGACGCTATTTCTTTACAAGATATTGCAGGGATAATGTATTGCTGTTGTGTCACGTGACGTCAATTTTTCCTGCCATATTGGAGCAGAGAAGCTCAAACCCATTAAATGGGCAGGGAATTAAATTAAGCTTGGGGATCACGGAGTCAATGGCACCGCTAACCTAGTGGAGAAACTGAATTAGTTCATAGGTGACCCGACAGCAAGTCATGCGACGTCATTTCCGCAGCCGCAAGAATTAGCGAGGAAACTGAATTGCCGTTCTGGTCCCATGGGCGTCAATTTTTCTCACGAAATCTCGAGCAGAGAAAATCGGCATTTGTTTCTAGGTGACGCTGACACCTAGTGTGATGCGATGCCAGTTTGGCCGCTAAATTGAGTGGAGAAACTAAATTGGCTACGCGGAGCTCACCTGATGTCAATTTTCCCATTAAATTTAGCAGGGGTACTAAATTGCTTCTTTGAGATCATGTGGCGTACAATTGTCCCGCTAAATCTAGTGGGAGAAGCTGAATTTGTTCATACCTGACGTGACAGCAAGTCATGTGACGTCGTTTCGCACAGAAGGTTTAGCGAGGAAACTGAATTGCTGCTACAGGTCACGTGGACGTCAATTTTCTCACTAAATCTAGCAGAGAAACTGAATTTGTTTATAGGTGACGTGACACCTAGTGATGCGATGCCATTTTCCCTGCTAAATTGAGTGGGGAAACTAAACTTGGCGTTGATGCATCGATGTCCATTCTTCCCATTAAATTACCAGTAGGAATTAAGTTGCTGGGAAGGTCACGCTGAGCGTCGATTGTCCCGCTAAATCTAGTGGAGAAAACTAATTAGTTCATCATACCTGACGTGACAGCAAGTCATGTGACGTCATTTCCCCAAGATTTAGCGAGGAAACTGAATTGTTATTTCAGGTCACGTGACGTCAATTTTCTCCATTAAATCTAACAGAGAGAAACTGAATTTGTTTAAAGGTGGTGTGCACATCTGCGTGATGCGATGCCATTTTGCCCTCTAAACTTAGTGGGGAAACTAAATTGGCGTTGAGCTGAGCTGATGTCAATTTTCCATTAAATTTAGCAGAATTAACAGTGCTTTGAGATCACGTTACGTAAATTGTCCTGCTAAATCTAGTGAGAAACTAAATTAATCTACCTGACGTGACAGCAAGTCATAGCGACGTCATTTCCCCCACATGATTTGAGGGAAACTGAATTGCTGTTCAGGTCACGTGACGTCAATTTTCTCACTAAATCTAGCATGAAAGCTGAATTTGTTGCAAGGTGACGTGACACCTGGTGATGCAGATGCCAGTTCTGCCCGCTAAACTCTTAGTGGGAAACTAGATTGGCAGTTGAGCTGAGCTGATGTCGGAATTTTCCTATTAAATTTTAGTGAGGGAATGAAGATTGCTTTGGGACTCCACGTGTGGCGTAAATTGTCGCTGCTAAATCTAGTGGAGAAACTGAATTAATTCATACCTGACATGACAGCAAGTCATGCGACGTCCTTTCCCCACAAGATATTAGCAGGAAGCTGAGTTACTGTTCAGGTGCACGTGACGTCAATTTCCTGCTACTATAGAGTCCGGGAGTACAGTTGAATTTGTTTGTGTGACGTGACGCCTCGGATGCGAGCAGTTTGCCCGCTAAGCATCCGGTGGGGAAACCAGGGTGGCGTTGAGCTGATGCCTGATGTTAATTTTCCCGGCTCAATTCCGTACGGAGATTCAATTGCTTTGAGATCACGTGAAGTCGTAAATTGTCCGAGCTAAGTCCTAGTGAAGCGTGAATCTATATGTCGCACAGCTGACAGCAAGTCGCATGTGACGCCATTTCCCTCACAAGATATTAGCAGGGATACTGGCGCTGCTGTTCGAGGTCATGTGACGTCAATTTCTCTGCCATATCTGAGCAGAGAAGCCGGATTTGCTTATATGGCGTGACGACGCACCGGACGCGATGCCAGGCTACCGCTAAATTTAGTGGGGAAACTAAACTGGCGTTTGCTGAGCTACGGCTGAGATGTCAATTTTCCCATTAAATTTTGCCGGGAATTAAATTGCTATTGAGATCACGTGAAAATCGCTTTGAGAAACTGAATGTGTTCATAGGTGATGAAAGCAGGTCATAGGATGTCATTTCTCACAAGATATTGCAGGGATAATGTACGTCTGTGTGGGTCACGTGACGCCAATTTTCTCCTGGTTATATTGAGCAGCGAAGTTGAATTTGTTTATAGTGATGGACAATTAAGGGATGTGATGCCAGCTCTCCTGCCAAATTTAGTAAAACAGAACTGGTGTTGAGGACACGTGATGTCAATTTTCCTAATAAATTTGTGCATGGAATTAAATTGTTATTGAGATCATTTAAAATTTAGCGGAGAACTGAATGTGTTCATAGGTGATGTGACAGCAAGTCAAGTGCGACGTCATTTCCTCTACAAGATATTGCAGGATACCGCACGCGTTCAGGTCATTGCGACTTACTCTCGCTATATTAAGCAGAGAAGCTGAATTTGTTTATAGGTGATTGGACATCAAGGATGCGATGCCAGTTTTCCCGCTAAATTAGGGGAAACCACCGTTGAGGACAATTCGGATGTCAATTTTCCCATTAAATTTAGCATGGAATTAAATTGCTATTGAGATCACGAAAACGTTAGTGTTGAGAAACCCAAACGTGTTCCAGGTGATGTGACGTTGCAAGTCATGTGACGTCATTTCCTCACAAGATATTGCAGGGAAGCAGTATTGCTGTTCAGGGTCACGTGACGCTAATTTTCCTGCTATATAGAGGAGAGAAGCTGAATTTGTTTATAGATGACGTGAGACAATTGCGGGGATGCGATGCAGTTTCCATTAAATCTAGTGGGGAAACTAAACCGGTGGAGGATGTGTCTGATGTTAATTTTCTCCCACAACTTAGCACGGAATTAAACGGCTTTTGAGATCACGTGGAAATCCTTGCGGAGAAATCCGAATGTGTTCATAGGTGATGCGACAGCGTCATGTGACGTCATTTTTCTCACAAGATATTGCATGGATACTGCATTGCTGTTCAGGTCAGTGTGGACGTCAATTTTTCCGCCATATTGAGCAGAGAAGCTGAATTTGTTTATAGGTGACGTGACACCAAGGGATGCGGATAAAGCCTCTGCCAAATTTTAGTGGGGAAACTAAACTGGTGTGAGGATGTCTGATGGTAATTTTCCATTAAATTTAGCACGGAATTAAACTGCTTTGAGATCACGTGAAAATCTACGGAGAAACTGAATGTGTTCATAGGTGATGTGACAGTGTCATGTGACGCTCATTTCACAAGATATTGCAGGGAAGCAGTATTGCTGTTCAGGTCACGTGACGTCAATTTTCCGGCTATATAGAGGAGAGAGAAGCTGAATTTGTTTATAGATGACGTGACAGCAGGATGCGATGCCAGTTTCGCCAAATTTAGTGCGGGGAAAACTAAAACTGCGTGTTGAGGGACACGTGATGTCAATTTTCCACAATTTAGCACGGAAATTAAATTGCCATTGAGATCAATGCGAAAATCCAGCTGAGAAACTGAATGTGTTCATACGCATGACAGCAAGCCGCTATGTGACGTCATTTCCCTCACAAGATATTGCAGGGAACCGGTATTGCTGTTCAGGTCACGGACGTCAATTTTCCCGCTATATTGAGCAGAGAAGCTCAAACCTATTAAATTTGGCAGGAATTAAATTGCTTTCAGATCACATGAGGTCAATGGCACTGCCAAATCTAGTGAGAAAACTGAATTATACCATAGGTGACCTGACAGCAGTCATGTGACGTCATTTCAAGATTCCAGCGAGGAAAACTGAATTGGCCGTTCAGGTCACGTGATGTATATTTTTCACTAAATTCGTTAGAGAAATGATTTGCTGAGTAGTTGACGCGACACTCAGTGATGCGATGCCATTTTGGCCGCTAAATTTAGTGGGAAAACAAAATTGGTTGAGTTTACCTGATGTCAATTTTTCCCATTAACGTAGCAGGGTATTAAATTGCTTTGAGATCAAGGGGGACGTAAATTGTCTCGGCCAAATTCAGTGAGAACCGAATTGGTTCATACCTGACGTGGACAGCAAAAGCCATAGACGCTATTTTCGCTGAAGATTTAGCGAGAAACTGAATTGCCGCTCAGGTCATGTGACGGCCAATTTTTCACTAAATCTAGCAGA